>NQII01004287.1:18628-95658 GCA_002778355.1 Clitarchus hookeri
CGGATGATGCCGCCGGTCGGCAGGTTTTCTCGGGGATCTCCTGCCCAGAAATAGGTCCAATGTTGTTGCAAGCAAAAAAAATTACCATTGAGGCATTTATTTAAACGTTAATGTCGTAGTAATATTAATACTGTTGTGAGAAAGTGAATAATGTTAACAACCGACACACTAATATATCACTATTGTTACCTGAAACGGACTTCTATCCCCAATATCCAACAGACACGTCATTCACAAACTAAGTCCCGCGTTTTTGCAAAACTCCCAAAAATGGAATTTAAGAAAAGTTACTACTGACAGAAGGCAAATGAAACGCGGATATACATGTTAAAATATATTTATTGGTTAGGACCTTATAAACCGTAAAGTGGAGAACGTCAAGCACTGAAGGCGCGAGTTCGATTCCCCTCTCTGTCGACAAATTTTTTTCTTCATTGGTAATATTAATTTTTGTAACCAAATAATTCTACTTGATTTATTTTACATCTGAATGCTTTTTACAACGAAAACACAAGGCAAATTTTGACATCAATTCAACGACATATACATGTTTTCCCGCAACATAAACACCGCCTTAATGTTCACAGTACAGGAAGGAGATAACGTTTTTACAAAAACACTTGACGTTACATTACATGAACAGCTTAACAGTATATTACATCAACAGCAACATTAGTCACTAACGGCTCACAGATAACAAACAATTACTGTTGTAGTAACATTAATACTACATTAAACTTGTATCTTTGCCTTTCCACCGGCTTCGCATTCCGACGCTGCTCCATACTCACTTCACTTCACACTCATCGGCTCTCAAGACTCCACTCCACTTCACTCCACTCTTACTAGCATTCAGTACAAGCTCGAAGTGAGACACCTATATCCAGCACTGCAGAAACCACCCTAGTGGTTCACACTTCACTGGACACTGCTTTGTACTGTGCAAAAGTCGTTATTCGCTGGTCGTCACTGAATGGGTTGCTACTTCAATTTATTCTAATGAATGAAATGTTATTTATTATGTAAACTTATTTGCAATCTACCGTGTCCTTTTAAGTGACTATCATAAAAATTAAATTTTAGTAAGAAAAATTGTGTTACTCCTGCGGTGTTCTTTTCAGATACTGCTAACTTCAGCGGACCTATGTAGTCTCGTTGGTGTTTTCAAAGTGGAGTCCAGCGTTACTACAAATAATAACGCGAATTTTGTGGGTCTCCCCCAACTGCAAAAGAAACTGAAATGAATGTGTTTCAAGTGCAGCTCGTTCTCGAGTATATTCGCAAAGTGCTACCGACCCCGACCCTGCCGTCAGCGACATGTCCTTCATAGCCATGTGTGTGGCCGTGCTGTAGTCGCTGACTCATGCTTGGTAGACGCTGTTTCCATGGCAGCTGGCAATGCTCTAGTGCCAAACCTTTTTCTGTTTGTTTTTTTTTAGAATTTTTTTAACATGTTATAAACTTTAATTACCAAAATAATGGCAAACACCTGCGGCCATATATTTGCTATAATTATAAGAATTTTGACAATAAAATATGCTTCAAACAGTTTTCGTAAGTTAATGAAACACTGTTAACACAGGCTAACATTTTTGTTGGGATCGTTAGAATGCTAAGAAGGGATGTTTGTAGCAGGTTTCATTGCTTGTTTTGTGCATCTTTTGTCGTGTTATATTTTAAAAATGGCTGTGATTTTCTTGCATAACTTGCGTGTTGCATCACCATCATCTTCACTCGGGACACCCGAATTACGAATTACGCGAAAAGATTTCACGAACAGCTGTATTTTATTTAGATCAGATCCACTTTTGTGATTGAGTGATCTAGATATTACGCGTCTTAAATGTCTGCCCACGAATCAGAGACGTACAGTATCGGAGTAATGTAATTCTGATTGGCCAGTCAAGTAAGAAAATGTCTTCTAACAGACACACGCCGCCAAAAAGCGAAAGAAAGCTGCTGGTATGCCCGTGGGGTATTGGAATCTAGCATGTTCGGGAATTTTTTTTCGCAAAATTCGGGTGTCGCTAATCACCAGCATCACTATTTTCACCGTCATCAATACCGTCACCACCATACAATCTACAACTTACTGTAGTGGCTGAGTAGGAGGGGGGACGCGTGTTGTTGCAGCGTGCCGGCAGATGGAGTTCGGCATCCAGGCGATGTTCGGTCCCTCGGACNTTGTGCATCTTTTGTCGTGTTATATTTTTAAAATGGCTGTGATTTTCTTGCATAACTTGCGTTTTGCATCACCATCATCTTCACTAGGGACACCCGAATTACGCGAAAAGATTTCACGAACAGCTGTATTTTATTTAGATCAGATCCACTTTTGTGATTGAGTGATCTAGATATTACGCGTCTTAAATGTCTGCTCACGAATCAGAGACGTACAGTATCGGAGTAATGTAATTCTGATTGGCCAGTCAAGTAAGAAAATGTCTTCTAACAGACACACGCCGCCAAAAAGCGAAAGAAAGCTGCTGGTATGCCCGTGGGGTATTGGAATCTAGCATGTTCGGGAATTTTTTTTCGCAAAATTCGGGTGTCGCTAATCACCAGCATCACTATTTTCACCGTCATCAATACCGTCACCACCATACAATCTACAACTTACTGTAGTGGCTGAGTAGGAGGGGGGACGCGTGTTGTTGCAGCGTGCCGGCAGATGGAGTTCGGCATCCAGGCGATGTTCGGTCCCTCGGACCCGCTGCTGGGAGCGCACATCCAGTCCATATGCGAGGCTCTAGACGTGCCGCACGTCGAGGCGAGGGTGGACTTCGAGCCCGCCTTCAAGGAGTTCTCCATCAACCTGCACCCCTCTCAGCAGCACATGAACCGCGCCTTCAAGGACCTCATGTCCTTCCTCAACTGGACCAAGGTCGCCATCATCTACGAGGAGGACTACGGTGAGTTGCACAGTCGCCCGTCTCGCTGCCTCCGCTCTTTTAGGCTGGCTCCAGGTATTGACGGTCGACGAGGGTGAGGCGAGGTGAGTAAGAAGCAGCGCCGGAATGCAAGGACTAGGGAAACAGGAGTTCCCCGAGAAAACCCGTCTGGCACAATTAACCCGAGCGAAAATCCGGGAGCGACCCCACCATGAATCGAACCTATTCCGCCTTTGTAGGAAGTGAGAGTGTTGTGTCCACTGCGGCAACCGCGGGTCTTTTGAAAAGTCACGAATTAAAAACTGAACTGCTCATAGCATACATGGAAGAACTTCTTTTTTTTATTCGCATTTCACATTTTAAATTTGTAATTCCACCCAGTGAACACTTGCAATGAGCGTGTCCTCTTACATTCGGTTGTTAACCAGCCACTGAATTTCACGTAACACAGANGAACACTTGCAATGAGCGTGTCCTCTTACATTCGGTTGTTAACCAGCCACTGAATTTCACGTAACACAGAAAAAAAAAACATTAAGTCACGTCGTTATTTGATGTTGGTATTTTTTGGCAGACATGATTTTTATTATGAACTGAATTCGAAATATAGTCTTAAACTTACTCTCTTGATGCACACGACCTGTTGAGTTGTATTGTGTACCATTACAGTAAGCAAAACCGTTTCTGTACTTCTGTTCACGTCGTAATTCTTAACTTTAAAAAAAACCAAGAAAAAAGCAAGTTTGTAGGCCATAAACTACATAGTAATTACACTTACGCATATATATGTGTGTGTATACACAAATCATATGCTTAGATGATTAACTTTATTGTGCGTGAACTATGCACGTCAGAAAACAACTGTCTTAGTGGATGTTGTCTCCTTGTAGACGATCTGTCCAACGATACCTCATACGATCCCTGTTCCCATTTACAATTTCAAAACTCACCCCCCTACCCTACCCCACCCCTACCACCGGTATGTTCGGGGGAATGGAATTACTAACAATCGATGATTCATATAAGGTATAGTTCCCACAATTTTTTCGCGAACCCCCGGTGTTGTGTTGTTGCCGAGAAAAAGGGGTTACACGGGTGCTGTGAATCATCTTGTGTGTGTGTGTGTGTGTGTGTATATATATATATATATATATATATATATATACACACACTCACACGTGTAATTTGACTGACTAACTTCGTGGTGTGATTTCTTATGCAAAATCGAATGGGAAATAAAATGGGACACATTCTACCCATAAACTGATTATTAAGGCAGTCACCTACCTGACACTAGAAATTTGTGTTTAAAAAATGCGTTTTTTTTACGAAACTATTAAACGTGCCCCCAATATGTTTAACTACGAAAAGAGAGTAAAGATGACTGAACTGTACTTCCAAAACATCACGCACGTTGGAAACATTATTTTCGTACTCTCCAACATAGCTAAAAATGGCTTCATGTTTAATAAAAAGACGGATATACATACAAAATTCTGTATGTTCATAAAAGCAAAATGTAGTACAGATGTAATATTTTACTTGCAGCGATACAAGAAAGTTTGTGGCAAATAATTTCTAAATAAAATTCGTAAAGCGCAAACATTTTTTGTCTGTGTAGCTAACATTTACGGAAACTCAGCTTTGTTAATAGTTATATTTTTCATAACCGCCTGAAAACTTTAAGGCGCCCGTCTGAATGGCGCCAGAACTTGGTTACAGTATATTTGTAATGTTTTTATAACAAACTATTTTAACGTGTACACGACCTTATTCAACACGAAAATAAATAAAACTTCATATTATAGTGTAATAAGACTTTTTACTCTAACTACAAATACAATTTTCAAACTCTTCCAACACTGGCAAAAACCACATTTTCAGACTATTTTAACATGGATGAATACCTGTGAAACTCATATATTGAACTTGTCTATCTCTTCAGCAATACAATCTAAAATCTAAACTGTTAAAAGCTATGTTGAGTTTTACAAAACAAATTTTGGCAATTGGTTTGCAAAGAAATATTTCTAAAAATACGGCTTTTTTTTTTACTGGCTTGTATAGTAACAAATGCATCACATCGTTAGCAATATTTCGCCAGTTTCACACACCATTGTATACGCGTATTAAAAAAGCACGGATGGTAAAGATTTTTCCATACGTACATGGTAACTTTCCTGCAGTAGTTGTATAGTCAATTTACGGTTACATCCTACTTTTCTGAAGCCCTGCTATAGTTCTACTTTCAGGATATTCCTCCGCCTCATGCAAACAGAGCTTAACCAACAAATCTAGGGAACTACACCAAAGGGACAACGCTACGCATTCTTGCGCACTTATTTAATCACACTTTCCGTGATAACAGTTTCTTACTTGACATTACCAACACACCTATTTTCTCTCTGTTATTGTTCATATTAATTATAAATATAATATTACAAATTATGGATAAAGTATAATTCGAAGTTTGAATGAAAAAATTTGAGACTTGTATGCTAACACAATAATAAAACGCTTAGAAAACAACAGTACACGTCGTATATGCGGTGATTTTTCAAAAGTTTGACTGAGAAGTGCGAAGAAACAGCAAGTAGACTACAAGGTCAGAGGGAAAGACGTAGTGAAGCTCTCGCCTCTATACAGTGGCAGTTTGATGTACGGCACATTGCCCATACCTCGTATCGGCCAACACCTTTCACTCTCTACACACTTACTGTCATCCAAGACAAGTCGTAACTGTGTCACTTATATCCTCCATCACAGGAACGTTATTTATGCTGTTCTCTGCTTCCCCACTTACCACAGTCATATTGGTTCACACCACATTTGACACACTTATTACGCTGACTACATTTTACTACTGCCTGGCTGTCAGCTAATGGAGCACCGAGTTGTTTACGCCCTAATAAAATTCACTCATTGTAAACAGAAAATACGATCTTATATTGTTAATTTCAGTTGTTAGAAAGCATTATTAATTTTATTCGCAGTAATTAGTATTATACTGTGAATTTCTTTTACGATCCTGCGAAGCACTAACGAAACAACGAAACCACACGTATGCGAGTTTTGTTGTAATTGGCAGAGAAAGAGTACAGATGGTCAAACGTGGACGATGTTCACCACGGAGTTCATCATCGTGCAATTCCCTGAAGGAGATGGCGCGAGTCTTCCCTCTTAAACATTTCAAAACTGGACGACGAACCCCGGCGATGGTTTTCTTCCGGAAGGGTAAATGTGTCGCCATCTTGTCGGGATAATCACTCAACGCGGATTTTCGCCTAGAGGAGCGGGACGGTGACGCGTTATTTAATGAGTTTCTGAACNGGGGGGGGGGGGGGGGGCAGCGTGGGCTGGTGATAGCTATCGATCTGTCGCAGAGGAGGACACGATTGGATGGAAATTGAGGTAGACGAACCTGTAATGATTACATCGCGGGCCGCCTGCAGGCCTTGTGCCCTGCGCCGGCAATACTGTTCCTCGCTCTCGCCGCGGCGACTCAAAGAGACATCTGTCCCTCATGTCCGTTACTCATCAGAGTACAGATGCAGTGCGGGAGGATGGAGGGTGTGCTGGCCTTCGGGCCTTAAAAACCTGTCCCGCAAGTCCGATTCACATTTGCAGTTAACATGGCGCTCGCGAAGAAGTGTCTTAGAGTATGGGGACCCTCACGCCTCATAATGAAGGATTAACAAAACACTTTCTCTCTCTCTCTCTCTCTCTCTCTCAAGGAGTGGGAGTTGTTTACAAAGAATGACTACACAAGCTTAAAACACAGACTCGTCCCGTGTTTTCTTCATTACTACATTATCCGAACTACAAGTATATCTGTATATAAGTCAAAGTTTGCATGTAGGCCCTATGTATGTTCACTGTACAATTCCGCGCCGTTGAACAGATCTAGACCAAATTTTGTAAAGATACACTTCATTGGCCAACCTAAATTACTGTGTAGGCCGAAACGCGCCCCGGATCTCTATTGGGTTAAAAACCGCTCAAACGGGGCCGTGTTTCTCTCATTGCCCTCTGATACAGGGGTTGGAACTGGACTGTGGTCCGGCGACCAACCTGTAATGGGTGTAAGGTGAAGGGTCCAGGTGCCCTGAAAGCCGGACTGTGCTGATCCAGTCCGTGTGTAGGGGGCGGGGACTAAAACCTGGCAACCTGGTAGGACTGACGTGACTAATGGAATGTCAGTTCTTGTTGGGTCATCCCCTGGCTAAAGCTCTAACAGTAAGTGACCGGCGTAAGTGTAAGAGTGAGCTGGTGTGAGGTGCTCTTCCCGGCCCTCGTCGGTTGAGTGCCCGCTCTGGTGATCTCCGGCGGGGCCTGCTCATTGATGATTGGGTGTTTCCCTTCTCCTGTGAAGGCTGCTGACTCAACTCCTTAATGGAGCAGTGATGCGAATATATAGCCTACCATTGCTCAAGTCCATCTCCACCTCCTCGTGGTTGGGCTGGTAACATGGTGGCCACACCACGTATAACGGAGTGAGGACGATTGAAACCGGCAACGGCCTGTCTGTGCACAGACAACCAGTTACGGCGAGGTAATGTGCAGTCTTCCAGAGGCTGTATATATTCTTCGCCCTGCGGTGCAGACCCGCGAACCGAATTGCACTACCCCAGCTGAGGCTTGATGTGGTAAGTCGGGCTGATCTCGGGGTGGCGGAGTTCCTATGAAGGGGTTGTCTGGCGTCCTGGAGGAGTTGGGCTGTTCTGGGTGAAAACTCAGTGTGCATGTCTGAAAATTGTGGGTACCCAGGGGATCAGTGTGAAGCCCCGGCTGTGAAGCCCCGGCTTCGGCCGTGCTGATCGCGGGTCGGACTCTGGGTGGCATTGGTTGATCCTCCAGCTTGGAAGGATATCTTGAGGTGTGTGTTTGCCTGGAGGGCTGGACCTGAGTGCCGATAGAAACAGTAGCAGCTGGCCTGGGAACGCAAGCGTGCTGGCTCGCCTCAGGTTCTGGTTTCGAAGGGTTGATGCTCACTTATGAAAGGTTGACGGTCTGGTCCGCCTAGTAAGAGGACTCGTTTACGAAGCGGGTTCGTAGAGTGGAGGTAGTCCTCGGCCCCATCAAGGTGGCATGTGCAGATTCAACTCTGTATAATACTGTTGACAGGTGAGGTGGAACCACTCTCGGGTGTAGAACATCCACCCACTGCGATTGGAGAGGGCGTAATCTCTTTCTATTGGAAGCATTCAACTGCTGCCAATTAAGGAGTTCATGATCTAACTCCAAAACAGACATGTTCTGGCACAATTGGCCTGGCAGAGTGCACCTCCACGTTATGATACCTGACGTGAATATGTCTGAAGTGACAAACTATATGCCTGGAAGTCCTGGATCCTGAGGTGCAGTCTTACTATAAGCTCGGAATGGTTTCTCCTGTTATACCGTATCGGATCAGGCACAGGAGGGCGAGCTTTTGATCAAGCTGTAACATAGATTACAGAAGATATGCCCTCTGATACCCGGCCTAGGCCGGATATACTATATTTGCGGTGTCTTTACACTTTTTGAAACAAACCTTTGAAAAATCACCCCATGTATGAAGTGTTTGGTCGTTTCACAAGTATGCAATATATCACAAGCGTTTTATAATTCTGTTGACATAAAAGTACCCCAGTTTTATAAAACGGAATTTTCATTTATATTCTACATATAAATTATAGTATTTCATTTTTAACTAACGTGAATTAAACAGGAATAAAATAGGCGTGTGATAAAACAGTAATAAACAGGAATAAAACATTAATAAATAGTTCTTATGTAAAATAATATATAGAGCTAGTGACTTTTAGCGAAAAAATATGAGTATATGGTAGACTNTAATAAATAGTTCTTATGTAAAATAATATATAGAGCTAGTGACTTTTAGCGAAAAAATATGAGTATATGGTAGACTTCGATACTATAAGAACCAAACAGCAGTTTGCCTATTGCCATTGGTTGCTGTCTGCTTGAGAAGGCGTTTATATTTGACCGGGTCACTCAGAATTCGGCAACATCGGCACGGCTCCTAAGTGATTCGCGTGGAGACAGTTAATCAGTGTCAAAAAGTAATTCGGCCAATCAAGATAGGTAAACGACCCTACAGTGTTTTTAAATATAACTTGTCTTGAAATTTTTTCACGAAATTTCATACCCCTAATAATTTGTAACTGAGTGCGCACGAATGAGGTTCGTTGTCCCTCTGGTGTAATCTTCTAGGATTGGTTAAGCTTTGTTTTCATGAGGCGGAGTGATATCCTGTAAGTAGACCTTAAGCAGGCCTTCAGAAAAAATTTATTAACCGTGAGTGGACAATAGTTCTGCTAGTTACAAACATTGCTCTGAGTGGGAGATATCTACTGAAGCGTTTGCAACTCGACGCCAATATGCCTGACGTAGCTTGCCACAATTGTAATCGCAGAAACACCGCCGTAATAGCGTCGTTCGAGGTAGCAGTCATACGGGCGGAAGTGACCTCGCGTCCTGGAGCAAGGACATGCTGTATATCGCCTCCAGGACTCCTGCTTCTCGCGGGTAGGGCTGCCAACTGTCCCGTATCGTAGGGTTATTGAGTGCAGAGATTTGGGTGGCTCTTAACAACGAGGTCTTCAGAGCCGATGAGGGTGAAAAGTTGTGAGAATGGAGCAGCGCCGGAATGCAAGGGCGGGGGGAAACGGGAGATGCCTGAGAAAACCCGCCGACCAGCGGCATCGTGCTGCGCGATTCCTTATTTACGAAATACCGGAGTGACCTGGCTGGGAATTGAACCCGATTCGCCTTTCTGGGAAGTTAGCAGTCTAACCGCTCAGATACCGTGGACCCCGTGTTGTAGGGAATTTTCCGTATCGTGGCTCTGAAACACGTTGCCTTAACTCTGCATTATCGCCATGTCCAGGTGTAGATAGCGAATCTATAACGTATTAAAAAATGTATTGAGATTGAAATAAGGGTAAAGTTTCCATGCGAGTAGTTGATCCAATTCCAACATAACGTGCAAGTATCACAGTGTTACAACAGCTAATCATAATAAACCTAAATGGTTTTGCTTGTGTTCTCCTGTATTCATTTTTATTCCAACCTCTTCTGTGTGGATGCGTAGTGCGCAAATGGCATTCGAGTGCAATGAAATCTTCAGTTTTAATTTCGTATTGCAAACAACATGAACTGTCACAACACGACGCAGAAACCCGGCAATGTAGACTATTAATTATTGCACAAAGAGGCAATTGTTTGAAATAATACTACAATGATTTTTCATGTTTAAATTTACCGGAACTATTTTTTGTGTATGTACTATGCATACATACATGTATGTACACGATTAGAATTATTATTAATATTAATATTTTCCAGATCTCACATACAGGATATCCGGTAACACTGCTTTACGTCTTAACGAAATAAAAGCCATTCTTTACTACAGTGTGAACACAGCTGCGATGATTTACATACTGTAATTTAGTTTTGACTGTTTCTCAGATAGTATTCAGTTTCAAATGCATCAGTGTATCCTAGTTATATGACGCAGCTTAGGTCGGCGAAATTGAAACCAGAGGTAAATACAACCGCAGAGTAGATAAGCACGCAGAGACGAAATGGCTTGGGCGAACTCGCTCTCTGATTGGCTGCGCGAGGAGCTAGGCACGAGCATCGTCCCAGTTTGGACACCACGTACTTGGAAAGGTTCCCTACTGGCAGGTAAATCACCAGGCGTCGGTTGGCGAATGGTGACCCGACATTTTCCTCACCAGTGCCGCCATATTGCTGGCATGTGCGGCGAGGATTCGCTGAACAAGCGGCTGTCTCGACTCTGTGTTCGTACGGGCGACAATGTNATATTGCTGGCATGTGCGGCGAGGATTCGCTGAACAAGCGGCTGTCTCGACTCTGTGTTCGTACGGGCGACAATGACACGCGCAGCCAACGCCCCGTCGCCCCTACGTGCAAGGCTCTGAACCGGCGTGCAGCGCCTCCGTAGTCTCTGAAACTGAGATCTGTCACAGTCGGACTTTATTACACACGATCCAAGTCCATAGTTTAAACCACGACCGCGCCGTTTTACTTTTCTCCTACCTATTAAGGTAATTGCGCAGGCAATGCTATTTTTTTTTACCATTTTCACGACTTCTTTTCTCTTGGAATACGCTTACTTTGGTAAGAACGAAAGGCTTAGATAATNTTTTTTTTTACCATTTTCACGACTTCTTTTCTCTTGGAATACGCTTACTTTGGTAAGAACGAAAGGCTTAGATAATGTATTAACTTCTCCGGCAAAAAGTCGTATATCCAGGATATTTATTTGCGGAGATAAACGTCAACGCCCAAACAACGAATATACAGAAAATATGCCTGCACTTCTAACTCTGAAGTACTCTGTTATATAAGTAGAGATGGTGGTTTATCGCGGGAAAAGTTTACTGCTTGCTAGGATTCATCGTACTGTACACGTGTACGACAGATTTTCTTTCCCTATTGGCGGTCATGCATGTATGAAGCTACTACCCCATTTCACTGGGTCAATGAGGATTCTCATGCTATAAGGCCGAACCTTCGTGATTCCTCTGCAAACCACTTAGCAGAGACAAAATCTTGTTCATGAAATCACGAAAGAATAAACTAGTTACAGTGTTATAGAAGATAGGTGGGTTCAAGAGATTTTCCCTATTTTGCATAATATCTTGATATAGGTTGTTCACGGTAAAGTGAGCACTTTTGAGGCTCTAGTTACATTTTTTCCTATCAGCAATTTTTTATTCTTCCGCCACTTTTCTAATATAAATATTGTCGTTTAAGTAATAAACACGGTGTATATATTTCACCGGACTCGAAAGTTAACGTCTAAGGCTACAATAAAAAATATTTATTGAATGTTATTCCAAATGAGAGGGCTTCGAAAAATGCTCACTTTAACACGAATAGCCTGTACGAACGTGGGAAAGTGAATTATAAATGGCAACAGTGAGTGATTGTACAAGGGGGGGGGGATGGTTCTGCTGTCGACGTCATGGCTCCACATAGCGGATGCCTCTGTAGACCCGGAGCGGATGTCTGAGAGACTTCCGGTCGAGAGCACCCAGCGGCACGTTATCCAGCAGGCCGGGGCTCTCCAGGTAAACTCCTCCAGATGCAAAGCAGCTCCTGGAGAGGCCGCTGCCTGTCCGGGGACTGGAGTCCGACGTGAGATCCGACCTTGATTACACAGCTGCAACTCTCACTGGTCATCTGCCGAGCACTGGTTTTGCCTCGCGCTCAGAAAGTCAACAAACGATAAGGTTTCGTAGGCTTCGCCCACCGCACTTGTTACTTCCGCATTCATTCCACAAGTCCTCGTGTTCTGGTTGTACGCAGGAAAGCCTGTGCTCGGATAGTAGAAAACGAATGGAGTAATTGTCTGTGTAGTCGGGAAATGCACTTCAATTAAGTAACAAATATAAACATTCACCTCCTGATAATTCAAATCAACCATAATTACAATGTCAGATGAATTTTAAACAAAAATAAAAATAAAGGGAAATATTTTTAGGTAAAAATAAAACATTTCCAGAAAATTATAAGCCGCGCTAAAATTATAATTTCCCGTGCTTGTTAGATTGGCGACAGTGACTCATTATTACACGCAATGAGAAGCCACATATCTTACTACGCCTGTGTGGGTTTACTTTCCTCGCACTTCTTGGACATACTACGCATGTAAGCTCTACAATTGGTTTGTACCGGCGTACGTATATTTTTGTTTTTATCTTGTCTAGCAACAAGTCGTATACCCAGGGTATTTATTTGCTGATATGCGTGGAAACGCTCAAATAACGAATCTACTGGAAATATGCCCAGACCACTGACGCTTAAGTAATTAACCTTTGGCGAACACAAACTGCTCCTTCCGCTCGTTAACATTCCCAACTTAATATGAGTAAATAATGAGAAGAAGTTATTATTAGCGTCGAATTCAGACTTCCCGCTTCGTGTTTACATCAGATGAATTTTCAAGTTGTGTTTTATTTGGTTTTGAATCTCGGGCAAACGTGTGAATTTTAGTTTTATAAATTGACCTGTAAAATAGCGTAATTAAACTAACGCACCGGTAGTTTTTTTTTATCTTCTTTCTTGGGGCATAGTAGTAAAGTTTCCACTCCTTGGGTTAACAAAAACTAACTTTGCGTGGGTGGGAAGAGAGTTATTTCTGTGAAAAAATNCGAATTCAGACTTCCCGCTTCGTGTTTACATCAGATGAATTTTCAAGTTGTGTTTTATTTGGTTTTGAATCTCGGGGGAACGTGTGAATTTTAGTTTTATAAATTGACCTGTAAAATAGCGTAATTAAACTAACGCACCGGTAGTTTTTTTTATCTTCTTTCTTGGGGCATAGTAGTAAAGTTTCCACTCCTTGGGTTAACAAAAACTAACTTTGCGTGGGTGGGAAGAGAGTTATTTCTGTGAAAAAGTGCTCACAAATAATATTCGGAACAGGAAGTAAATATTTACCGGCAATTTAGATAAGCTATATGCTAGTCGCCTATGTTCACGACTTCATGACCATCAGTTCTGTTAGCTCTGTATTCCAAACTATAAGAGTGCTATTGGCTCACACAACACAGGGCACACTTACTACACTGTACAACGTTCATTACCGGCCGGCTCTTTACCTGTATTATGCCCGAGTTGAATGTGTTACAACCAAATGTTCTTCCTACGTAGGATAATATAGAATCCTTCTAGTTGATGTGAATAATGTACACATTGAGTGCTTCTGTTGTAATATTACGTTTCAGAAAACATTATGAAAACTGCTGGCGAATTAACGTTTCTTCGCAATTGTTTCCAAAGTATGCCGATGTCGGAATGTTATACACAACTCCATACAACTTGGTTAAATTCGTTCGATCTAATATTACACCAGCAGCACTCAAAATGTTAAAAGATTTTCCAGGCAAAATAAAATTTTATGACGGATTATTTCATGCATTAAAATGTTTTTGAACTCTTTCAAGCAAGTATTACTTACGTCATAAACCGCCGTAAAGATAGAAAACTTAAAGGTCTGTAAAATTATAATTATTTACTTTATACGAATTCCTATTTATTTAGGAATTTTTTAATAATAACGCACAGTCCTTAAATACATGATTTACGAACTAAGCGAGGTGAACCTGTACACAATTTACCGTGTTGACTGTAGGAATATATAAGCATATGCAACACGAAAAACAAAGGATTTGGTATCCCTTAAAGAAAAAATATTAAGGAGCCGCATTTATTTCTATTTCATTAGCACAATCACCTGCGAACTTGAACATTGGCGATTCTTGCCCAGCCCACTGAAAGGTTATCATATTTTAACACGAACGACGCTTGGCGAAGTTATAAAAGGAAATTACGCTGAATCCTGACTTCGCTTGTCCACACAGAACTCATCAGTTGTGCCAGCAAACTTATGGTTCTCTGTGTTAACGGCTATGCTAGTCTTCAAGTGCACCAGCGACATTGGTGGTTATAGTCACAGTTCATTATGCACAGTCAAGTATGCTACGATGGCGCAGTTGGTTTCGGCTGAACGACGGATTTGGAGGACTTTAGTTTCGTCGTCTGCCCTGTTCTTACTGGTGTAAGGAATGACAAGGAGGCACAATAGCAGAACAAATAATAATAAATCGCTGCGCTACGATGTACAGGCGCCGCACTGAAAGTTATAATAATACAATTGTGAACTTCCTGTTCTGAATGTCAAGGACTCCATAGAATACAGGTATCAATTATGTATTTCTTTTCTTCTTACTGTCGTGTAATATTCCATTACTTTGTAGAAAATACTAGCCTACGTGCCGTGGAATATTACTTGTAGTGACAACTTACCGCACTTTCGTGCTGTAAATGTTGCTTGTGTGTGCGTTTCATCTACCCATCTTACGTATTACAAAACTTATCCTCAGACTGGATTTACATAGTAGCCATCAAGTGATTGTCAGTGCTATTTCTTTCGCGCGAAGAAAGAATAAATAATAGGCATTGAGAGCGACTTGTCGTGGTAAAAAGTGAATGACGTTAGCTTCTTATGTCGCCTACTGTGTAACATGGCTGGCATTCCTGTCTCGCGAGCCGCGGTGGCGCAGCGTGAGAGCGCTCACCTCCCACCAAGGCGAACCGGGCTCGGTTCCCGGCAAGGTCGCTGTAGGATTTTTGCAGCTGGGAATCGTGTCGGACAATGCCACTGATTTGGGGGTTTTCTCGTGTATCTCCCATTTCCCCTGCCCTTGCATTCCGGCGCTGCTCTATACTCACCTCGCCTCACCACCATCGCCTCTCAAGACATCGCCGCCCAACTCTCACCGCTCCACTCTAAGTCCGTGTCGCTAGTATCTCCTTCAGAAGTGAAGATCTTCCCTTTGTCGCTGCGACATTGGATGTGCTCATACGATGACAATACACGTTTGTGGTTTATCTGCAAACTGTTCAGCTGCGTCTAATATGCTTCATCCTGTTATAAAGGAAGTGTTACGTTTCTGCCACAAATTAGGCGAAACTATTTGTGTTGTGGAGAACAGCGTTATCTTGTAAGAGGACTTACTTGTTTCTTAAGAACGTGGGCCATGTTTAGGCTGCAGGCATTGTCTGTGTTACTTTACAAGCACTGCCTTGATGAACGTGTTCCAGATGTTCTGGACCTTGATGATGATGATAATACATTTCTCCATTTTACTGATGTTTCATAATGTTTCTATTCGATAAACAATTTTTGTACATTTAGTTATTTATCTTGGTAAATTTTAACAAATTTCTTTCATTCGATATTTGTGTTGGCCCAGAGAATTTTTCTTCGTCCCTTTTGCCGAAGGAGAAATAAATTAGGGTCTCTTGATTACAAATTTGGTTCGTATAGTCCATTCACTCTTACTTACAACTTTTCTGAAGCCCTACTCCATTTATATTTCCAAGATATTACGCCGCCTCAAGCGAATAAAGCATAATCGAGTCTAGAAAATCACATCAAAGGGACCATTCACCACATGTGGGTGCGCTCAGTTTAGTACTATTTGCATAATAAATATTTCTTATAAGTCATTAGCGACACACCTATTATCTCTCTATTTTTATTCATATCGATTAAAAATTAAATATTATAAAATATATATAAAATATAAGCAGAACATCAATTAAACCAAAAATAGGGTACATTTACGTTAACACAAGTACAAAACGCTAGTGATACAATGCATATTTAGGAAGCAGTTAAACACGTCATACACGTACACTGTGTGCTTTTACGAATGTTTGATTTAGAAAGTGCGAAGAAACTGCGAATANGGTACATTTACGTTAACACAAGTACAAAACGCTAGTGATACAATGCATATTTAGGAAGCAGTTAAACACGTCATACTCGTACATTGTGTGCTTTTACGAATGTTTGATTTAGAAAGTGCGAAGAAACTGTACGGCAGAGGTGGCCCAGTTTTGACTCTGCAGCACCAGAGGAGCAAAACGCTACTGTGGTTTGAAAAAATATGATGACACAAGTAATTTTGCAATTTTTCTTTTCCTTTCAAGAAGGCGCAAAAAAATCTGGTTCTGACTGCCTCGTAGACACGGCTGTGTATTTTACGTGAATACGTCAACGTCAGAGGGTAAAGTTTTCTTTGGAATATGGGAATGAAATGAAAGTAGCGAAATTGACATTTGAGTTTCATGAGTTGAGTTCACGTAGCTAGACGGGATCTTTCGTTTTGACACCATAATCATAGAGCCAGCAAATAGGAGTCGTTGGATACACAGCCCGGGAATTCTCTCCCACGCCCGGGATTGCCGCCAGTCACCGCGGGCCCCCACCCCACTTATACGCGATGCCTACTCAAGATAATGCTCGCATCACAGCCGTATACCCGATCGGAGGAGATCTCATTTATTTCAAACGTGTTATTAGTCACAAAGTTGCAGTATCAGAATGGATCACCGTACAAACGTCGCCTCGCCGTTTCCTTCCTGGTGCTCCCACAGACTAAAGACGAGGTAGAGCGATCTCGCTGGCTGCGCACAACCTGTCTGCGTGTCCCGGCTTTGAACTGCTTTTCTGCCAACACGACCAGCAAAAACGGCGTGGATTGGATTTGAGGTTACAACTCTGTGTAGTAAACAAATACTTTGAGATGTTTGTATGCTTCCTGTAACCAGTTTGTAATGTGGTTTGATTAAATTCAAATTGGCAAAATTATTTTTTAAATATAATAGTCATAGTCATTTATATAAACAAACACGTTCATCATTGTTGGCCATGTGTCTTTGACAGTTGTGCGCATGCGCAGAAGACCTCATATTTAGTCTACGGGAGCTCCATGTGTCGGTCTGGTTTTAAAGACGTGTACATGTGAAAAGGGAGCAACTAAACACTAAACAGGCAGGGAAGTTACCCATGCAACTGAGTTAGTTCACACCAGGACCAGGAGGGTTCAGACTGAATGCGGAGCAGGTTGCTGATGCTACGGCCGTGTCGAGCGTGTTCATAATGGCAATTCCCACTCGCACCGTGCCGGAACTAGAATCAAGCTCAGAGTGAACGAAACGCGCGTCCGTTGTCTGCCGGAAGTTGGTTCGTGCGTCCGATGACGACACAACTTGTCTCTTTGTCCTGTTGGCCCTGATGACGGAACCAGCACAGAGGATGGGCTAATGTTGCAGAGGAAAGCAGCCCCCCCCCCCNTTTATATAAACAAACACGTTCATCATTGTTGGCCATGTGTCTTTGACAGTTGTGCGCATGCGCAGAAGACCTCATCTTTAGTCTACGGGAGCTCCATGTGTCGGTCTGGTTTTAAAGACGTGTACATGTGAAAAGGGAGCAACTAAACAGGCAGGGAAGTTACCCATGCAACTGAGTTAGTTCACACCAGGACCAGGAGGGTTCAGACTGAATGCGGAGCAGGTTGCTGATGCTACGGCCGTGTCGAGCGTGTTCATAATGGCAATTCCCACTCGCACCGTGCCGGAACTAGAATCAAGCTCAGAGTGAACGAAACGCGCGTCCGTTGTCTGCCGGAAGTTGGTTCGTGCGTCCGATGACGACACAACTTGTCTCTTTGTCCTGTTGGCCCTGATGACGGAACCAGCACAGAGGATGGGCTAATGTTGCAGAGGAAAGCAGCCCCCCCCCCCCNAAAAATTTCCCCCGCGTTGAGAGAACTGTGAGATACTTGCTGTATTCTTGGTCTCGCTTGTGTATGTGTATGGACAGGTTGGGGCGGAATTCGACCGGCAAACTTCGCGTGATGATGTCTTACGCAAAATCAAGTAGGGTAGAGTATTAGGACACTTTATACAAAGAATGAATACTAAGGGAGATATAAGACTCGAAAACTGAAATTTTAAAATGTAATTTTGCAAAATATCGGAAAGAAAGTGAAATTAAACTGCATTTATCCGAACACCGTTTTATGTTATCAAGATCTTCAACCTTCCCTCGTAATGAAAATAACAGGGTTAGCTGCCATATTTTTGCAGGCAAATTTTTTGCTATTTAAAAATATGATCATTTTGATGATGGTTTATTCAGTATTATAACTTAATTAACAAAAATGGCGCTCTTGTTGCAACTGCCGATGACCCACTGTCTCTATGTAACGCGCTCGCAAAGCTTGGACTGCGGCGAGACATTGCCTAGCATGTAGGCAACACTACACACATGTGTTAGTGGAGTTCTGTTGTGCCCACTGCACAGACTACGGCGGAGGGTATGTTCAACACTTACTGTAAACGTCATGTAGCATACATTAATGCACTTACAGGACTGAAGCTGCACGGTCAGTATGTGATTCCCGGCAGGAAGTAGCTATCATATTAGCCTACGCGCCTGGAACTGTGTCGCTGCCACTGAAAGTTTCGTATGCGTCGTACTCGAAAACGGCGAGTCCTGGACTGTTACAACAAAAGGGCCACTCGTTTTAAGGNCTGTTACAACAAAAGGGCCACTCGTTTTAAGGAGGTCGACTGCATAATACACCAGAACCAAACATTCCCGATTCCTGACGGGGAAAAAGGTTTCCTGTAATAAAAGGTTTCCACCCTTATTATTACCATGACAAGGGAAGGTATCAATGAGAATCTGCTATTTGGTTGAATATTCTGATAACATAAAACATTGTTCGGAGGTTTGCAGTATAATTTCACTTCGTTCCCATTATTTTGTAATTATACAGTTTAAAAATCTCTATTTACGAAGGCACATATCCCCCATCATATTCAGTTTAGATAAAAAATGTGCTATTTTTTTTCATTTGATTAAGCACGAGGTTATGCACGAAGTTTTTCAGTTGAATTCCGCTTCAACTTGTATATGTGCAGTGATGGAGTGGAGTGATTTGGGCGGCTCTTAACATCGAGGTCGTGAGAGCTGATGAGGTTGAAATGAGATGAGTATGAAGCAGCGCCGGAATGCAAGAGCGTGGTAAACGGGTTATCCCCGAGAAAACCCGCCGACCAGCGGCATCGATCGGTACGATTCCCAAATGTGAAAAACCAGGAGCGACCCCGCCGGTTATAAGACCACGTTCACCTAGGTGAGAGGAGAGTATTCTAACCACTGCATCACCTTGGCCCCTTAATAAAACGTAAAAAGATATTAATGTATTTCGATGTTGATAACAAACGTAAAGACTACAACATTAAATTATTAGAATTCAACATTATATGTACACATTCCACACAAATGATTTATAAAATTTACTGTAAGTTATTTGTAGTGTTACAAAAATGTATTTGCTAACAACAAAACCATTCCTCATACAAATACAAAAAAATAGTTTATTTTATTGAGGTGTGTTTATAACTCCATGGTCTGGCAGTTTCAACACTGTTCTTACAATTTAAAGTGTATTTTTTACCTTCATGAAGATTGACGTTCTTATTGGAAAATGCAAACAAATAAGTGGATTATTCTTGTAAGTGTATCAGCCACTTGGCAGAAATTGTCCTCCTAACAACCTCGACATTTTTAATGGGCTCTTTGATTCAAGCCTCATCACTCACATGACGGACTTCCAACATTTTAATCACATCTGTTAGTTACTTCGGTGTTCTATTACGGAGTGGATCTTCTAAAGGAAAATTCGCTAAAAGTTAATCGGTGGAGACCTGACAATTACGCGTTATTATTTGCGGCATGTTGTACTTGAAACCAATGCATGTATGGACTACATTAGTATTGGACCGTGTTTAATTACACACGTCCTGGGTATCTTTGCGCTAATCAATAAGCACTTGGTATTGGTGTCAGCGAACACCGTACATCGTAGATAGGAAGTGGCTTCACGCCGAGACACCAGCCAGTGAATAAATGACGGCAGCTCGAGCACACGCAAGACTGGCAAGTCTATCTTCAAGCTAATTAATAACTAGAGTCTCGCAGGTCTCTACTAATAAGTATTTACAAGCGTGGGGAGCCTTTGGCGATTTATTTTCGCAGCAGCGTAAGACTGCGAAGATCTGTAAGATTACTAACTGGTGCGATTGTATCAACGCTCTTCAAAGTGAGTACCCAATATTCCCACTCCGTGGTTACAAGTTTACAATTTTGTTTTCGTAAATTCTTCGGTGGCATGTCAGACTTCAAGACCATATACTCGCGTGTTCCATATGCGATCGGACCGCAGTTGTTTGGACACGTCCTCGATGACTCTTCAGCCAGTAATAAACACGAAGAAATGTCGCGACTGTATCACGAGCATCCAAGTAGAGTATAGGAAGACATATCTCACCATGGTAACAGCCATTGAGAAAACAGTTACTGCTCAAGCATGTTAACAACTGCTCACATTAAAACTCCAGAGATTTTCGTATTTCTAATTATTAGGACCACCAGTTTCTTGCCAAAATATTTCCGCGTCTGCGATACTTCAACACCCTATGGGCATACCAGCAGTATTCGTTTTCTTATTGGTAGATACTTGAAAAATTCGCGAGTTCAATGACCTGTAGGTTACACTCCATTGTCGTATGTAAAATCACGCAAATGCCAATGTTAATTGGTTGCGTGTTGTATTAGCGGAAGACTGTGACTGGGTCTGCATTTTATTGCGTGTTTATTATTGGCTCAGGGTTGTTCATGAGGTGTAAACTAACGGGTGGGCCAATAGCATACGCAATACAAACCTACGACGTTTTGAATTCTAGCTTGTCCGGAGATGAAACAGCGAATTTTTCAGGTCTCTACTTATTGGCCGCGTGTCTTTGTGAGAAGACCTTTTTTTACCTGACTGGCCAATCAGAATTGGGTTACTCCGATTACGTCTGTGATTTTGGAGTACAACTAGTCGTGAAATTTTTTATGCGAAAATAGTTGGTCTCAATAATGATTGATTAGGAGTCCTCTAGAGTGTGTCATGTTTACGATTATATAATGTACAGTTATCAAAAATTCCCCATATGTAATCAGGTTTTTCTCTCTACGTATTTAAGATTGCGTGAGACGTTTATCACTGATACAAACGTTAATCATATTCTGCAAGTTTACGGGAGGATATACAGAATAACCAAGTTTTGGTTATCCTAAATAAGTTTTCTTTAATATCTTCATTAGCAAACATTTTACCAGAGCGATGTATTCCGGTCGAAATATTTCTTATGCCGTGAATATTTATATGTTATTACGACTCAAGATATTGTCAGAAATAAATTCACCAATACTGCAAAATAGTTGTTCACAAATTTCGTGACAGCCATTATCTAGGATTTCACTTTCTTAGTGTTCCAATGCTGGCTTCCAAACAACTGTAAAATTCAATTTTCGTACATTGAGAAAAGGCTTTTTCTAGTCAACAAAATATATGTTTGCCTAGAGTCAAAAATATATCAAATTCCCCCAAACAAAATATTTTGCACTTGAAAAGCAAGCAATGTAGTTAATTTTATTTATCTAACAAAATGCACGCTTGAATTAACAAATCTTCTGTGTTGTGCTAAAAGAAATTACACTGTCAACTTAAATTTATTTCAATCTACTATGTATATTTATTCGGCTACTGATTTGATTGCCTTCGTGCAAAAATACAGCTCGAAAATTTGTTTGTATTTGTTGTGATAATTAGGATAGTAAGAATGTTTATAAGTGCATTATTGATGCTTAGTAATTGTATATGTATATCTATATAATAATAACACAAGTTCAACAGGAAACTAATATTTAAATCTGTAGAACTCGAAATCTCTATTTTCACACGTTGTCCAGCAGTACAATTGCATTTATTTAAAAACATCCGTAGTTGGTCAGTATTCACCTTAGCTGAGGTCGCTGAGCACTTGGGCGCAGACGATGTACGTTCGAATTTCGTTGAGGCTTCCATATTTTTCATACTAACCGAAACTATTTTAATGTATGTAGAGCCAAACAAATCTTAAGTCCCACCAACCAAACATTTATTTGGTTAAACCAAATAAGAGCAACAAAATAATTTGGTTCCAACAACGAAATATTCCATTGCCCATATACAAACAACCAGTTTGTTTGCGCCAAGCAAACTTCGATTGATACAACAAAACCTTTTTCTCAGTGTATTCGGAGCTGGTTTACGTCCCGTGCGCTCTTGAAGTACGATTTACCTTCCCTTGGAGTCGGCTGAAAGAGTCCTCCCAGAAGACATCGCAGACGAGAGATGCCCATCTGCCTGGCAGATGCTCAATTTTCTCTGCTCGGCTTCTCATCTCGCGCTCACCCCATCCCAGCATCCCTCGTCGAGTATAATCCAGCTGATAATGACCCCAAGTCTCACTGCAGACACGGCTCGAGTGCTTTTATTTAAAACTTAAGATTAGTTGGAAATGCTGTTAGCCGGTGCTGTAGCCGACGAGATTGTATGACAAGACGGGCGCAGGATATTGGGTTCCAACTACATTGAATAAACGTCAAAAAAATATAAAGTTCCGAGAAACTATTACATTGTTTATCATTACGTAAACTAAAATCCTTAAGAACGGATGTTGAACATTTGCTGCTTTTATTAAATGCTATTCTGCTCAATGAAGTAAATTTCTTAATACTGAATTGCAAATTGTATTGGTCCGCTCATTAAATTCACCGAAATGGAGAGACGCTGGAAAACTTTCGCAACTCCGCTCATTATAATTATTGTGCGGTGTAGTCCACTCTATAATTTCCTTATTGCAATTATATCTTGAGGATAAAAGAATCTAGGATATTACAGTAAATACTTTATATTCCAGCTTCAGCAGAGTTAAGCAAACTAATGCCATTGCCTCCTTCAAAATGGCGCCATGAAGCAGTCATGCGCGTACTAGGGCTCTGGTGCACTCCAAGCAAAATAGACGCAGACTACTTAATAACTAGAGTAGCAAGGCATCGCTGTAGATAGAGATAATGTTTTATCGTGGAAATGTTTACCGTTACTTGGGTTTCAACGTAATGGGCACACTTCAGACAATTTTCTTTCGTTATTGGTGGACACTTGCAAACTTTTCGTCATTGCTCCGAAACCCGCGAGACCTCACTGCTCTGTACCTACTTGAGCGCAATTAGCGATTGCATTGGCTTCTGGCAACTGTTTGCCGTCGCCTATCTGTATGGCCGCTCTCCTGGGGATTGGGTGTTCAACCCTTGACTCATTCCTGTTGGCTAAAAGTAGAGACACTGCCATTTCGTGTTACGAGATGTCACCAAGCCAATCTCCGCCTTCCTCTACATACTCGAGCAGAAGTCTCTTGTTTATTGGCTGCTGACACAGGCGGAAGTCATTCTTCTGGCATACAGAATGAAGCTACCAGAGTGCTAAGTGTTGACAATTCCAAACATTTTTTACGAGGATTTTTTTTTATATTATCCCATATATGCCGTGGTTTGAATTTCAACATGTTATTAGAAAAACACCTTATATATTAGTCTGCGAGCCGACCTAAGCAGGTAGGTGGCACATTTGCGGGTGGAAAGTGTCCCAATAGCGGAAGTCATGTACATTGTATATCTTGCGTGTCCCAGAACCTTCTAGACTGTGTTAACACACGGGCGTACATTACACGGTGCGCTGTTTCCCCTCTGAGCGCTGGAGTCTTCTGGTTGTAGTTGCTACTCTGTTATTGTCGAAGACTTTCACCGGTGATTTTTACTACGCAACTTAACATTCATACGAGTTAAAATTTCAGTAATTTCATGTTATCGCCTGCGTTTACCAAGTGGTCAGTTTTAGTTTTTTTTTTTTTTTTTTTTTTTTTTTTTTAAGCTAGTTGAATGCGCCATCTGTGAAGCGAAGGTTATGGAGAACACTATTTATTGGGCTTTCTGATAGCTTTAATAAATTACTTATAAAATTGTTACTACGCTTTCTCCTTTTTGATAAGTCACAACCGAGTCTTCGTGTGGCATGGAACGTATCGTACCGCCACAACGTATATACACGTGGTTATAATTACTTCTCATCAACGCTGAATCCTGTCAGCGGACAGCTCAGGAGCTGAATTACGAGCTGCGTCAAAGTGGACAGATCCGGGACATCTTCCTCCGACTTGTTCGCGTCAGGAGTGTTATCTACACGAGTGTGCACTGTCGCTCTCGCCGGCTCGTAGAGCGCACTTGATAAATGAGGTGGAGAATGACATGGCATGATACGTTAATGGGACAGCTTGCGGTTGTGCTCTGCCGAAATAAACGACACACGAATGTCATCATATATCAGGGTCAAAATGTCGAGCAGGGAGGGTAATACGGGTGGCTATAAATGCAAACTCATATTACCAGTTATTTTAATAGCTATGGTTAGTTATGTCGAGAAAACGTGCACAACAACAATAGTTTACTGAATCAAATTTACGTCGTGTACTACTTAATATGGCATGATTTATAATTTTGGAAAACTACATATATTTTACACTGGGAATTATTGTCATTTATATATACCTTAATTATGGAAAAGTGTCTTCAGACTTTAAAATTTTTTCCCTATGGCAATGAGAATTTTTATTCCTATTTTCACAAGTGTCAGTAAAGTAATACTTGCTCGAATTAAATACCAGAATTTCAAAAGATAAGAAAAAATTAGAAGTTATTATGCTATCTTATTAAATTAAAAATATTAATATTTACGCAAGTGAGGTCTTTTTAATGTGAACATTTTGCGTCCATTAATTTCAGCTACGTTATCCGCGATAAAGATAAGTGTTCCGTGACGGAACTTTAATTATCACAACCAAAANTTTTTTTTTTTTTTTTTTTTTTTTTTTTTTAAGCTAGTTGAATGCGCCATCTGTGAAGCGAAGGTTATGGAGAACACTATTTATTGGGCTTTCTGATAGCTTTAATAAATTACTTATAAAATTGTTACTACGCTTTCTCCTTTTTGATAAGTCACAACCGAGTCTTCGTGTGGCATGGAACGTATCGTACCGCCACAACGTATATACACGTGGTTATAATTACTTCTCATCAACGCTGAATCCTGTCAGCGGACAGCTCAGGAGCTGAATTACGAGCTGCGTCAAAGTGGACAGATCCGGGACATCTTCCTCCGACTTGTTCGCGTCAGGAGTGTTATCTACACGAGTGTGCACTGTCGCTCTCGCCGGCTCGTAGAGCGCACTTGATAAATGAGGTGGAGAATGACATGGCATGATACGTTAATGGGACAGCTTGCGGTTGTGCTCTGCCGAAATAAACGACNTAAATGAGGTGGAGAATGACATGGCATGATACGTTAATGGGACAGCTTGCGGTTGTGCTCTGCCGAAATAAACGACGTACAAATGTCATCATATATCAGGGTCAAAATGTCGAGCACGGAGGGTAATACGGGTGGCTATAAATGCAAACTCATATTACCAGTTATTTTAATAGCTATGGTTAGTTATGGCGAGAAAACGTGCACAACAACAATAGTTTACTGAATCAAATTTACGTCGTGTACTACTTAATATGGCATGATTTATAATTTTGGAAAACTACATATCTNTGTACTACTTAATATGGCATGATTTATAATTTTGGAAAACTACATATCTTTTACACTGGGAATTATTGTCATTTATATATACCTTAATTATGGAAAAGTGTCTTCAGACTTTAAAATTTTTTCCCTGTGGCAATGAGAACTTTTATTCCTATTTTCACAAGTGTCAGTAAAGTAATACTTGCTCGAATTAAATACCAGAATTTCAAAAGATAAGAAAAAATTAGAAGTTATTATGCTAGCTCATTAAATTTAAAATATTAATATTTACGCAAGTGAGGTCTTTTTAATGTGAACATTTTGCGTCCATTAATTTCAGCTACGTTATCCGCGATAAAGATAAGTGTTCCGTGACGGAACTTTAATTATCACAACCAAAACTATTCCCACGGCCACCAAACGCCCGACGAGACCTAGATGACTGTCGAAGGCGAACGGAACTCGCGCGCCGTGGGCATAGCGTCTGCACATACTCGAGGTACATGGGCGCCGCTAGTGGTTGCTTGTTAGTACACGTGCTTCATACTACACGGACAAACGCAGATTATAAATTGAGCAGTGAAGGCTGCGCAAGTGATCGCATTTAATTTCCAGCAACACACAGCCAGCAGTGATGGCGATGTAGTGTCTGCAATGTGATGTCATGGTGACCTACGTGCAGGCGCTCTCCGCATGACACGCCAGTTCCGTTCGCCTTCGTGATATGCAACTTGCTGTGCACGCAGGTACGTGAAGTTGCCGACTCCCGGCGCTGTTTCTCTAACTTCAATATCAATTTAAAAATAATAGATTAATTTTGCGAGCACTTTCTTACTGGGATTTCTTGTTTGTATCAGCCCATAGAGGCCAAGGTTTGAATTTCTGTGTGTAGCCCTAACGCGGAGGTAAGTAAGTTTGCGACATGTGACACCGGCGTTTCGTTACATCGTAAATGTTATGAGTATTGGAAATAATTGTAATGTTTAAAAATATCAGTGACATTAAAGTAATTCGCGTAATTATGTTGTTTGATGAAATATTTTTAATCAAAAGTATTAAAGAGCACGACTCACTCAAAGTTAGTCGGAGAACACTTTATGATAAGAAAAAATAGAAACTGGAACCAATATTAGAAGTTACTTAAAAAATTATCAAGTTTTTAGAAGTCCAGTGTGTTAGCGAAACTTGCCCTGGAAAAATGNTTTTAGAAGTCCAGTGTGTTAGCGAAACTCGTCCTGGAAAAATGAGACCTGCAGTGAAAGATTTAATCTCTTACACGTTTTTGTAGCCCAGGCCTTGCGTTTATATAATGTAAATGTTTTTATTTAACGCTCTTTGAAAACAAATAACTGCTACGAATCTTCAATACGTCTTTCTCTTGTAGAGATAATTTGATAAAAATGATTGTCAAGGGACAAGGAAGACAATCACCCCAGCTTTGATCATGGCACACGATTCTGAGCATGCGCCCAAGTTCTCGCATAAACCATTCCCCCGGGTTTGACTGCGGACGTCGTACCGAGACACCAGTAGTCTAGATCCACATCTTTGGAAGGCCACTAACTAGTCTGACGTAAGTTGTCTCCTTTACAAGTCAAAATATCTGTAGGTTTGTCTACATCTTGCACGAATCTCTCCCACTTGTCCAGTGCATTTTGCCGCAGCATTCACAAGGGCATAAAGCTGAACGTCACAGTTGTATGCCACTCTGCTCGACAGCAAATCTCGGCCCACTGTTAGCGTTGCTGTCAAAATCATGCAGTCACGAAAGTGAACCTGAACCAAAGTTTTTTAAAGTAAAACTAGTTGTGAAACTTTTTTCGCCAAAAACAGGTTATCTTACCGGTATGTCTAAAACGCAGGAGTTTATTTGTAAATAAAAATATTACGTAATCTTATATGTAAACCAACCCTAATCAATCATTGAAGATGCAATGTGGTAACGATCCTTATTTCTTACTGTTCACTGTTTCCGATTCAATCGCTGTGTCCATGATCGAGGACTTGTTTCACTTGAAGGATATTTATGGTTTGCACTTTACATAACAAGAAATCAGTAGCCGGTGTTCTGAGTGTCTTCCTTGGGAGAAATATGATTTGTTGAAGTTTCTACACGTGATTGTGAATGTTTAATGTTTTCCCGTCGACAAAACCCAGTAAGTTTTTGATTAGTTTCGAGAAAGAAGTACACTCGATAAACTTATTGCGTGCATAAAAAAAATCAAGCAATTGCAACGCTTGAGCTCGTGAGTGAATTAGGGACTTTCAAACCAAAATTTATATATTATTTTCTTAAAGTNAAGTGAACCTGAACCAAAGTGTTTTAAAGTAAAACTAGTTGTGAAACTTTTTTCGCCAAAAACAGGTTATCTTACTAGTATGTCTAAAACGTAGGAGCTGATTTGTAAATAAAATATTACGTGATCTTATATGTAAAACAACCCTAATCAATCATTCAAGATGCAATGTGGTAACGATCCTTATTTCTTACAGTTCACTGTTTCCGATTCAATCGCTGTGTCCATGATCGAGGACTTGTTTCACTTGAAGGATATTTATGGTTTGCACTTTACATAACAAGAAATCAGTATCCGGTGTTCTGAGTGTCTTCCTTGGGAGAAATATGATTTGTTGAAGTTTTTGCACGTGATTGTGAATGTTTAATGTTTTCCCGTCGACAAAACCCAGTAAGTTTTTGATTAGTTTCGAGAAAGAAGTACACTCGATAAACTTATTGCGTGCATAAAAAAAATTAAGCAATTGCAACGCTTGAGCTCGTGAGTGAATTAGGGACTTTCAAACCAAAATTTATATATTATTTTCTTAAAGTAAGTAGTTAATTTTTCACACTCGCTTTCTTGCTAGAATTCTAATCCCAAGCTGGTCCCTATAAAAGTGTACACGTGAAGAACTGCCCGGCTGAGTTCTCCCACAACTGGTGGGCACGGAGTAAGGTCCATCTTCCAGGACAGAGAGAGAGAGAGAGAGACAGACGAGGTAACACATTTCATCAAGTGACCCCCCCCCTCCCTAGCTTGGTGGTGCCTCGTGCAGGCACGAAGAGGACGGATAAGCAGGCGGATTGGACGGCGGGCGACTGTACTGCCAGGCAGTTGGCGCACTTGTCCCGGCAGCAGCGCGTTTCTCGGCAATCCAATTACCGCTCCCTGATGGACCTAATGTGCAGCAGCGTCGGGACGTAACTGCCTCCTCTTTCTCCACGCCGCGGTCATGTCTCCCTTCTCCGAGCTCCGTCTGCGCTAGTGTGGACACTCGCCGCTTCGCAGTTAACCGCCCACTTCCCGCTGCCCGGATCCTCCTCTCAGTAGGGGCGCTTTCCTGTTTCCTTTGCCGTGGAAAACATAACGTGTCCAATATACTTTCGAAAGTACCATAGCTAGGAACTGGAAAATTTCGCGAATTCATTTTAGGACAAGCTTGGCTCTTGACACATTTACATTTCTCGTATGTTCGCCATTGGATCACTTTTTTTTTTTGGGCACCCCCAATTGAACTCTGAGCCAATAACAGACCTGCAAAGAACCAAGTACTGAATCCCGTGCCTCCTGGTGGGCACCAGCCAGTGATCACATACCTGAGTCTCTAAAAGACATACAACTTTAGAACCTAGCCTACGGGTCGTTCAAAAAGCGAAATCCACGGAGACTTAAATGGTATGGTAGGTTTTTTAATACGTGGGCGTACCTATTCTCTGATTGGCTGTGCGAGGTTCTGGGAACTGGGCTTGTGTGTGATTGGCTACTGCGTGCTGCGAAGGAGTCCTTATTGGCTGGGCTGCTGGCTAGCGAGTAGGTTACCAGGCGCTGATTCGCGAACGGCGATCGAACATGTTGTAGGCTCGTGTCGACATTTTTCTAGCGTGTTTGGCTGGAGTTTGCAGGATAACCCGCTGTTTCACCTTCTTTGACCATAACTTGCCCGCACATTTTTTTTTTCTGATTAGGTAATTCGTAGGGACACGACAATTTTGCGAATTAATTTTATGACAGGCTAGACGTCAAAAAACATGTACATTTCTGTTTTGTTTGCAATTGTATCACAGTTTATTAGATACGCCCGGGTGAACTCTGAGCCAATAACAGACCTGCAAGGAAACAAACAGCGAATCTCGCGCCACCTGGTCTGAGGTAAAGCTTAAACCTGGCTACACTCTGGGGCAGCAGCCGATAAAAAAAGTAGCTGGAGCTATGAAACACATTAGAGTGTGTTCTAGCGCACAGCTCACACAAAACGTGAAACTTACTTGTCCCTAGCGATGCATTTCGAAGACAGAGTACTTATTATTAGCAGGTGAATCACGGATCACATTATCATAATAATTGAAACCTGACTGGACTAATCAATAAAGGAGACGTCTCACATAGAAGCAGCGAGTGACGACAGACAAATTACAGAACTACGCATAAAAATTGAGGAAATGCTGTTTAAATGAGGACAGCGAAAACAAAGTGATTATAGTAATTAGAAAGAGGCAAACGTCTTGTTTTGTACATAACTGCCTACAACTTGTCTGAAGCAGAACCCCATAAAAGGGAAAGCAGCAGGCAAATTTAAAACCAACAAAATAACAAAATTATGACGTGAAACTGTTACTTAACAAAAATAGTTATATGCTAAAAATGTGTAAGAATAGAATGCTGGCACAAGGGGATGGGGGACCAAAGCCGACGCTGACCGACCGCCATATTGGATCTAGTTGACCTTGACCTCACGCCTGTATCCTTGAGGATTGCAGAGGAGGATTGCCGTGGATTTCGAAGGTCATTCAAGGTTATGGGGCATGGGGTCAAAGCCTCAGGCGTCAGATCGAGGTCAAGGTCATCCAGATTCAATATGGTGGTCGGGTGACGTCACAACATCGCGGTTGGTTTGCTCCGACTACGTTCCCCCGTCCCCTTGTACCAGACTCCTCATAATCATTCTACCTTGAAGCAATTTACGTTGTGAAATTGTTATTGTGAGTACGATATACATTTTTTTTATTCCATTAACCTTGCGTGTATGTGTATTGAAACGTTTTAGACAGGCAAACTACTATGGTAGTGATTTGATATCTTTTTATTTAGTAATTTGTCAGTTTCGATGTTGACAAAACGCAAAAATGCGAATTATTAAACTTACTTAATAAATTTGGTTGATGAAATGGGATCTTGGAACCATTTTGTTAACAAAAAGTATTAGTTTGAGCACGGCCTCAGTTAGAAACACCAAACACTCGGAAAATTCCACAAGTCGCTGACTGGAATAGAACCGGATCTACCAGGTAAAAGTTAAAACGCTTTGATAATTTTGCTTGAAATCACGTCTCGCGTTACGTGTACAATTTGAACAACATTTTTTACACCGATCAGCAACGTTTACCTGTTTTCATTTCTGACTTCTTGACTGCGTCACTTCCGCTCTTTTGTCTTAATATTTTCCCTCCAACAACTCAATTTCTGGCCGTCGTCCATCAAACATTTTCAGCATTCTCTCTCTTTCTCTTTCCTCCACTTCAGCATCGCCACCACCTCATTTTCCCACACGTCCTGCCTGTCTTCTTCCACCCCTTCCTAGCCACCCACCCCCTTCTCCGCAGTCAGAAATTTAATATCGGCCACGACTCCCGAAGGTGCTTTTTTTTTATTCCTCTAGCGCCTTGCTGACTTACCGCCCAGTCCTCAAAGCGGTATTTCATAATCTAGGTTATATTTTTTTTGTTCTGGGATATAGCGGACTTACAGTTTAATTTAGCTGGTCAGCGTAGCCAGATAGTTACGTGAGTCCATATTGTATATAGCATATATACACACATTCTCGTCCTTAGTGACATGGTAAATATCGGGCTCACTTTCCTAGGGCGTTATAAAGGCTCACTACACTAACAAAAGAATATGCTTGTAGGGACCACATTTCTGTAGCACAGCCCATCTGCACTCTTTGTAGCGATATCCGATTTTCGCGGAAACAGTTTCTGCCAAGTTGTATTTTTAAATACTTTAACTTAGATCCGTTTTAGTACGCAATAATAAAACAAACTCGGTTTAAAGCCTAAGCGGTAAAGGATGTCGTTAAAAGTTGCTAACTCGAAACAAGGACGAATGTAAATAAATACTGCATGCCTTTCACTGGCGCCGCTGAAACATCACCAGCCTCTCCACACAACAGTGACTCCTTTCGCACGTGGCGCTAATGTATTGCTACGCGCCGACTCCCTCACTGGACGCGGGCTCCGTGCTACTTGGTTATGCGTTGTACGGCACTGTAGGGGGTGACCCACCTCAACCCCCCCCCCTCCAGGCCGGCCCGCTCACTNGGCCCGCTCACTGCTACGTCGCCCGGCGGCCGGGGCAATGATTGACAGCTGACTGTCGAAGGAGTCGCAGACTTGAGCCAGAATTGTATGGTGATATTGTCCCTTGGCGCGACGCGGCATTTGGAGAGGTATCTGGACTATGGCCCGACACTATAAATACCGCCGCGGCCGGAGAGTCGGGAGTCATTGTGGTAGACATCTGATCTGGCTGAAGTGCGGTATTTTGGAAGCAGTCTGGTGGAGAGAGGGACATCGGCGAAGAGTATGGATGACGTCGGAGGGTACGAGACGATGGCATACGGTGTTTTTGTGGTGTAAACGGACGAGAGGGCGCGATACCCGACGATTAGAGGGTAAACTGTGCATTGGGGCGTTCGGAGATCTCTAGAGCATTTCGGGCTAGTGGAATCTGGACTGAACTAAGGTAGGGTTGTATGAACATGCGATATGGACTTTATTGTAATTATTGAAAGCGTCAAATATGGACATCTAATTTATATAATAATTCAGTATTTTTTGATACACTGTTTATTGGGACTAATGTTTAGTTATTTAATTACGTTAATTTCTTGGAATTATTAGAAAATTGTATTGATTGAATTAATTAATTGTAAATAGCAAGAGATATCAATTTCATGTGAGATATTGAGTCGAGGGTATTTCGTTTGTAGTTACTGTAAATTAATTAGGAAATTATAATTAACTATTATATTTGCTTAAGACCTTCATTACTTAAAGAACTTGTGTATGGCCAAAGACTTCGAGAAATTCTAACGTTAGTTATCGTTCTCACTGACTTTCATTAACCAGGTTAAATTATGAATTATAATGGAAATAAGAATAAAACAACTCATAAAAATAATATGACGCATTCAGCGTCAACNCAGGTTAAATTATGAATTATAATGGAAATAAGAATAAAACAACTCATAAAAATAATATGACGCATTCAGCGTCAACAATTGTGCCTCACATCATTAAGGTTTATCTGGTGTGTGAAAAAATAACATTCTCAAACTAGTCAGGTATTTTTACTTGTGTTTAATGAGCACAAATTATGAGTACTAATCACGAATTAATTCCATAGGATTAAATCCTGATGTGCATTCATGTTAAAAAAAGCCCTCCATTAACTTAAAATTGTTCGTAAGTAATTACGTTTGTATGGAATTAATTTTAAATTTTTACTTATTTGAACCGCTGATCTGGAAAAGTTTTTCCATTGATTTTATTCATATTTTTTTTTAATGTTATTAAGGGCTTCATTCCTCGACGGAGTGTAAGAGGCGATTGCTTGAAAGAAAATGGTAATGCTAATTTATGGCCAAAATGAGATTGTAATTAGAAGACTTCTTGGAAAAGGAGGGCTAAAAGAAAAAAAACACTCGTATTCTCGAAGTCTTCGTAAATTTGCTTTTGTTGTTACCAAGAAAACAAGCAGTTGGCAACAAAGATGGCGTAGCCCTGGAACTTGTAATGGCGCCTGCCTTGCTTCTCTGTTGCTGTCTATATTCTTTAACTTCCTCCGACTCTCGAGGCCGCGGTGGAACAAGGACAGAATGCGAGAAGGAAAGCGGTGGGAAACTATGTTCGGAGGGTAGGGTGGAGCTGTTTCACCGCTCGTTAACTTGCAACAGCTAAGATGGGCGGAAACTCTGAGATGTGAACGGTAGAATAAAAAAAAAGANCGTTTTGTCATTCTCGGTTTATTCCCTATTATACTGCACCGAACTTTATTCTTCGCTTTGATTCTGTTAGGTGCTCACGCGTGACTGGAGTTATCTGTTCGTCACAAAACTGCGTTTCAAGTTAACGAACCAGTTGTCGTATGCAGCGGAGCCTCCAACAGATGCAAGACTTATCTTGTCTGTTTATTTGCACTCTAAGGCGCAAAAGGAAGAGTTAGCATTTTTAAATTGCTTCTGTTTTGTAAGTAACTATACAGAAAATGAAAAGTTTACCGATAAGCGAGTTTTTTAGTATGTTCAGTCATGTCATGATAGTGAAATTGGGTACTGTTAATTTCCCTAAATGTGTGGACTATTATATTTTTTTTATAATTAATTTAATTTTGGACGCCATATTCTTAAAGTAACATAATTTTTGAACAAAATATATTAAATAGAGTATCATACTTTGGTTTTTAAATAATGGTTTTGTATTTTTCAGGTGATGTCGTCGGTAGTAAAGGTCAGAATATATTTTGAGTATATTTTGTCAATTTTATCTCTTCCTTGTACTTTTGTAACAAACAATCATTACGCTTGTAATGTTGGTTCCCTGGAAGTAGGAACGCTTGATTGGAAGAGTATTTTGTATTTTAGTAATATGGATGTACGTACACTTCTCTTTTATTTTTTAATTAACTGCTGTTATCATAAATTTATTTTTTTAAATACTAAAATTTTATTTTCTTAGTTTTCTAGTGACTTCGTGAGAAGTTGATTTCAAAATTATATAATCTGAAGGAAACATTGTGGTTTTTATAGTCTTGTTTCTAAGTATTATTTATAAATAGACTGTTATCTAAATATTTTTAACAAAACATAAAAACATTTAGCTTGTAACTGTTCATAGAGAAGTGCCGTACATCGTGTATGCTGGTGTTGAAATCTGCGACTCTTGTAATGAGATACTGTAGGTCCTGTAGGTAGTTTACTTTGCAAAATATCCCTTGTTCTGCCGCACAACACAGACTGTGTCTCGACGCCTCAAAACACATGTGTAGTTTTGCGTTACAAATTTCCGTTATTAATGTCTCGCTCCAAACATTTTAATTTGTTGAGCCAGTCACTGATTTGGCCTTTCCAATAATATAGACATTTATTTAGTAAACACAACTATTTTATAAGCGCGTTCAACATATGGGTTTAGTTCCCGTCTATATTAAAAATATCATGGTGTAGTCAAATGTGTATTCTGTTTGGAGCGAAACAACAATCTGATATTACCGAATTTGTGGCGCAACAAAATCAGCTTTGCCCAGTAACGGCGTTTATTTGGTTGCGGCACGGCCCGGCCGGCGGCAGCGGGTATNGCGCAACAAAATCAGCTTTGCCCAGTAACGGCGTTTATTTGGTTGCGGCACGGCCCGGCCGGCGGCAGCGGGTATTAGTGACGGCCCGGCTGTCTACTAACTGTTACAAAAATATTCGGCGCGCATTGGCCAACGCACAACTGTTCATACGAAGACTAATGTTTTTAGCACAGCATCAGGCTGCGCGCGCAGCTGCCTCTCCCCTCGTTGGCCACATCAGGCTCCCCGTAAATCCACCCACCAGCAGTTGTAGCGCTAACAGTATGTCCGAGGTATACGAAACAGCCAAATGCGTACTGTCATTACAAAATCCACGTAGTAGCCGTGATAAACACTTCCGTGTTTGTAAACTAATGTATGGTAACTTTCGCACGTTACGCTACACTTCCATTACATGTTAGGAAGTTTACCAGAGATATTTCTTACAGTGTATAGTATAGTATATTGCGGATCAAGAGGACGATAGTAATTGGAGATAAACAGACCAATAGAACTTGTGTTACTGTACTGTTGGATAAGGGCTACTCGCTTCTAGCTTGTGCTATATGCAAATATAGATGTACCGTCCTCAAAAAATTGTTAATGGAATATTTTGATTGTAGTACATACGTTATGTTGCTACTTCCTTGAAACCCGCCATTTCGCATTATAAGCTGGCACCAAGCTAGATTCCACAGTCATCTACAAGTCACTTGTTCATTGGTTGCCGCCACAGACAGAACTTATTCTCTTGTTTGACCCGGCCACACGGAATGAAACTGCCAGAGTGCTGGGTGTTTACTATTGGTTCTGAGTCCGGAAGGGCGTGTGAATTTCCAATGACACACGTCAAATTAACATACACGCCCCAAGAAAAGTTTTGCACCGCCTGAAATTGGTTGCACTTGAAGGATGTCCACTAGAGGTTTGGCGAATTTCAAGAAGAAATTCGGGAAGCCTGGCGTGGTATTCTATACAGACAGTATGTATCTTCATTTCATACTTTCTGTTGGGCCGTGGGCGATCTTGCAACTCAGAAATCCCGGTGGTGCAGTAGTTTTTCTTGAGGTGTGTATATTTGTATNTAGAATAAAAAAAAAGAGGGGGGGGGGGAATTTAACTAAAGCTGCGAAAACAATCAGGGCGGTATTGTCGTTCTTCCTTGCGCCCTCCGTTTTGTCATTCTCGGTTTATTCCCTATTATACTGCACCGAACTTTATTCTTCGCTTTGATTCTGTTAGGTGCTCACGCGTGACTGGAGTTATCTGTGCGTCACAAAACTGCGTTTCAAGTTAACGAACCAGTTGTCGTATGCAGCGGAGCCTCCAACAGATGCAAGACTTATCTTGTCTGTTTATTTGCACTCTAAGGCGCAAAAGAAAGAGTTAGCATTTTTAAATTGCTTCTGTTTTGTAAGTAACTATACAGAAAATGAAAAGTTTACCGATAAGCGAGTTTTTTAGTATGTTCAGTCGTGTCATGATAGTGAAATTGGGTACTGTTCATTTTCCTATATCTGTGGACTATTATTTTTTTTTTATAATTAATTTAATTTTGGACAGCAAAATTCTTAAAGTAACATAATTTAAAAAATAACTAAATAGAGTATCATACTTTGGTTTTTAAATAATGGTTTTATATTTTTCAGGTGATGTCGTCGGTAGTAAAGGTCAGAATATATTTTGAGTAAATTTTGTCAATTTTATCTCTTCTTTGTACTTTTGTAACAAAGAATCATTAAGCTTGTAATGTTGGTTCCCTGGAAGTAGGAACGCTTGATTGGAAGAGTATTTTGTATTTTAGTAGTATGGATGTACATGCACTTCTCTTTTAATTTTTAATTAACTGCTGTAATTAATTTTTTTAAATACTAAAATTTTATTTTCTTAGTTTTCTAGTGACTCCGTGAGAAGTTGATTTCAAAATTATATAATCTGAAGGAAACATTGCGTTTTTATAGTCTTGTTTTGAAGTATTATTTATAAATAAACCGTTATCTAAATATTTTTAACAAAACATAAAAACATTTAGCTTGTAACTGTTCATAGAGAAGTGCCGTACATCGTGTATGCTAGTGTTGAAATCTGCGACTCTTGTAATGAGATAGGTCCTGTAGGTAGTTTACTTTGCAAAATTTCCCTAGTTCTGCCGCACAACACAGACTGTGTCTCGACGCCTCAGAACACATGTGTTTACAAATTTCTGTTATTAATGTCTCGCTCCAAACATTTTAATTTGTTGAGCCAGTCACTGATTTGGCCTTTCCAATAATATAGACATTTATTTAGTAAACACAACTATTTTATAAGCGCGTTCAACATATGGGTTTAGTTCCCGTCTATATTAAAAATATCATGGTGTAGTCAAATGTGTATTCTGTTTGGAGCGAAACAACAATCTGATATTACCGAATTTGTGCCCGCAACAAAATCAGCTTTGCCCAGTAACGGCATTTATTTGGTTGCGGCACAGCCCGGCCGGCGGCAGCGGGTATTAGTGACGGCCCGGCTGTCTACTAACTGTTACAAAAATATTCGGTGCGCATTGGCCAACGCACAACTGTTTGTACGGAGACTAATGTTTTTAGCACATCATCAGGTTGCGCGCGCAGCTGCCTCTCCCCTCGTTGGCCACATCAGGCTCCCCGTAATCACCCACCAGCAGTTGTAGCACTAACAGTATGTCCGAGGTATACGAAACAGCTAAATGCGTACTGCCATTACAAAATCCACATAGTAGCCATGATAAACACTTCCGTGTTTGTAAACTAATGTATGGTAACTTTCGCACGCTACGCTACACTTCCATTACATGTTAGGAAGTATACCAGAGATATTTCATACAGTGTATAGTATAGTATATTGTGGATCAAGAGGATGATAGTAATTGGGGATAAACAGACCAATAGAACTTGTGTTACTGTACTGTTGGATAAGGGCTACTCGCTTCTAGCTTGTGCTGTATGCAAGTAAAGATGTACCGTCCTCAAAAAATTGTTAATGGAATATTTCGATTGTAGTACATACGTTATGTTGCTACTTCCTTGAAACCCGCCATTTCGCATTATAAGCTGGCACCAAGCTAGATTCCACAGTTCTCTACAAGTCACTTGTTTATTGGCTGCCGCCACAGACAGAGCTCATTCTCCTGTTGGTCCCGGCCACACGGAATGAAGCTGCCAGAGTGCTGAGTGTTTACTATTGGTTCTGAGTCCTGAAGGGCGTGTGAATTTTCAATGACACACGTCAAATTAACATACACGCCCCAAGAAAAGTTTTGCACCACCTGAAATTGAATGCATTTGAAGGATGTCCACTTAGAGATTTGGCGTATTTCAAGAAGAAATTCAGGAAGCCTGGCGTGGTATTCTATACAGACAGTATGTATCTTCATTTCATACTTTCTGTTGGGCCGTGGGTGATCTTGCAACTCAGAAATCCCGGTGGTGCAACAGTTTTTCTTGAGGTGTGTGTATTTGTATGCCGTCTACCTTGGTGCTGAATTACAACGTGAAATGCGCAGATCTGTACTGATTATACAACCGTCGTGTAGTCGCTTCACTGCTTATCCCTCCCGTCGCCAAGTTGACGTGGCGTGGTGGTGTGTTGATGTGTGCGTGGCACATGTGTGTGTTGCAGGGTTGTTCAAGCTGCAGGACCTGGTGAAGATGCCGCCTGCAGTGAGGATGGACATGTACATACGACAGTCAAGTCCCGCCACCTACCGCCAGGTGCTGCGAGAAGTACGCCACAAGGAGATCTTCAAGCTTATCGTCGACACAAATCCGCAACATATTCCTCAGTTCTTCCGCTCCGTAAGTAGCTCTGTCTGTCTCTCTCTCTCTCTCTCTCTCTATCTCTCTCTCTCTGTGTGTCTATCTCCCATCACACCTGTTCTATCTTTCTCCGTATACATCATTCTCTCCGCCCCTGTCTTCGTCTAGTCCATCCTCCTCGCTCCACCCCCTCCCACTTTCACGGAGTTTTTATTTCTCTGTGTCCTACCCTATCTCTCTTTCTTCCTCTTTCTTCCTCTTCCTCTGTCTTTCTATTTTATCTCGCTCTTTCTTAACCATATCTATCCATTTTCCCCTCTTTATCTCTTTTTATTTCCTTCTCTATCTGTCTCCCTTTTATTTTATTTTCTCTCTCAGTTTCTTCCTCTTTCTCTCATGATATCCCTTTCCTTTTTCTCTTTCTTTCTCTATTTCTCTGGTTTTCTATTTCTTTCTTTATCTTTCTTTCCCTCTCTTATTTTCTTTCTATCTTTCTTTTTTCTCTCTCTCCCTCTCACTTTCTCCTCCCATCTCCATCTCTTTTTCCGCTACTCTCCATCTCTCTATCTCCCTGTGTCTATATCCTTCTCTCTCTATCGGGGGCCGCGGTGGTTGAGCGGTTAGCCAGCTCGCCTCCCACCAAGGCGGACCGGGCTCAATCCCCTGCCGGGCCACTCTCGGATCTTCACAAGTGGGAATCGTGCCGGACGACGCCNTCCTCGCCCTTTCATTGCGGCACTTATCCATACTCACCTCAATCACCCTCGTCGGCTCTCAAGACCTCGCCGTTAAGAGCCGCCCAAATCTCTTCACTCACTCACTCGTATTTCTATATATGTATAAATTTCCCTTTCTTTCTCTTCCTCTTTTTCATTGGATTCTTTCTCTTTCTCTCTTGTTCTTTTTTTCTCTCTTTCTCTCACCCTCTCTGTGACACTCCCTGCGCCGCTGTCTTTCCATCGTTGACTCCGTAAGCCCCTTTCAAACTCTTACATTTTGCCTTACAAAAGTATTTGGCAATACAGTTTTGAAGACGAAATACGGCCACCAAACAAAGTTGGTTGAATAAACTTAAATGTATGTGAAAGTATCGCACACTGCCCAAGTTGTTTACTTCACGTACCTGGTCTGAACTCTACTTAGACTTGCTTTAAACGCGGGATACTGCTGTTGTGCAGGAATTTTGTGATTTATTTTCAATTCTAAAATATATTTCGTTTTATTTATCATGTATATTCGCTGCGCGATGAAATTAATTCCCCTTTGTATTATTCTTGTTCAATGTTCAATTCCAGCAGCTTTCATATCCTGACAGATTTTTTATACAATGCCGAACCGATAGCAATCGTTTCGCCAAGTAGAATTATTTCATCCTTCGGTGATTAAATGTGTTTTGTGCACTTAAAATCGCTTTGCAAAGTTTGAAATTTAACCTGTTCACAGGTATCTGCCATTTTACAACGCTACGAAGCGAAATTTAAGTCACTGGAATTCTGCAACTGTGGCAGTCATTAATTTGCAACTATTGTCAAGTGGAATAGTTTTCATTGGTTTATCACTTATTTGGCTCCATTTTCACTATTTCGTGTTAAGAGTGTGCACACAGACAGATGTTCAACGGTCTTTCCAGCCTATCTTTCCATGGGAAGTGGCCTAGGAAAAAATATATTCTTAACGTTTGAGTGGTCTTTTGGCCATCGTTCGCTCTGCGGCGTTAGACTTTATCGTTCACGTAGTGTTGTTGTAGTTGTTGTTGTTGAGAGATTCGGGCGGCTCTTTTAACATCGAGGTCTTGACGAGGGTGTAATGAGGTAACAATAGAGCAGCGCCGGAATGCAGGGGCGGGGGGAACGGGAGATCCCCGAGAGAACACGCCGACCAGCGTAATCGTCCGGCACGATTCCTACTTGCGAAGATCCGGGAGTGACCCGGCCGGGGATCGAACCCGGCTCGCCTTAGTNAGATTCGGGCGGCTCTTTTAACATCGAGGTCTTGACGAGGGTGTAATGAGGTAACAATAGAGCAGCGCCGGAATGCAGGGGCGGGGGGAACGGGAGATCCCCGAGAGAACACGCCGACCAGCGTAATCGTCCGGGCACGATTCCTACTTGCGAAGATCCGGGAGTGACCCGGCCGGGGATCGAACCCGGTTCGTCTTTCTGGGAGGCGAGCAGTCTAACCGCTCAGCTACCGCGACCCCTTCACGTAGTGGTTGTGCACATAGGCGCAGACATCTTTTTTTCCCGGAAGGGAGCAAGTCTAAAGCTTTTTTTGACAGTATCCATGTTCGTTTAAATGTTATCTCTTACCCGCCATCCTTTTTTCCACTTCTGTGTCACATGCTGTGAGTTGTATAATTGTGCATGCTGTTAAGTACTAACGTAAAGGCTGCTCACGGTAAGCTGAGCAATTGTGAAAGCCCTGCGTAAGATCTACTTGTGTGCACGTTGTGTGTTCTTCCGTCTTATCTAAGATCAATATTGCCATGGGTCTGATCACTTTATTCATACGCCGGCCAACTAAAACTGTGTAATTAGTAGGAAACTATACAGTTTACGAATTTGCTTATTATACACCTACGAGCATTAAAAACCAGAAAACAAAGCAAATATTTTCGGTGTCACAAGCGTTAACCTAACACTTTGAATTCAACGTTAAGACTAGAAACTACTTTTCCCTCTGTCGTTGCCAACTTTACTGGGCACATCCCAGTCAGTGCGTACGTTGAAATACATGCATTTAGGAACAGATATATTTTCCAAAGATTGAATTCGGAAATGCTTGATTAACCTGCAACAGCCCTTAACGGTTGTTTCATATAGGCCAAGGTTTTGAATATTTAGATAAAATAATTGCTACTGAAGTTTTGCTGTTTTGGTTAAATGAAGAACTATAAAAATATATATTTTGAAACGAATGAGGCAATCAGTCTAAAATAAGTTATAAATACTTGTAAAATACTGAAGTAGTTTCCAACCACAGTTGGGGCCGCGGTGGTGTAGTGGTTAGTCTACTCGCCTCCCACCTATGCGAACTGGGTCCGACTCCCGGCGGGGTCGCTCCCGGACTTTTGCACATGGGAATCGTGCCACCGCTGGTTGGCGAGTTTTCTCGGGGATCTCCCGTTTTCCCTCGCCCTTGCATTCCGACAGTTCTTCATACTCGCCTCGCTTCACCCTCATCGGCTCTCAAGACCTCGACGTTAAGGGCCGCCCTAATATCTTCACTCACTCACTCACCGACCCCTGGTATTAACCCATGGAGGCTGTAAGCAAGGGGGGGGGGCATCCTTCCTTTCCCCGTGTACTAAACGCATATGTTTGTGCCTATGGTCGAGTTAATATTCGTTATTGGAGTCGGCTTACTCTCTTCATGTTCATCGACCTGAGAACGTGGAGCAAGCAGGACCCTCACAAAGCTGATGTATGGCGTTGCATTTCAGCTTCCACAGTTTCCTTGGCGGGCGGCGCCGAACAAAGGGAGTGGGAGATATACCGAGGAAAAGCGGAAGACAGTAGAAAAGAGCAGGCAGGCAGCTCTTTATTTCGACCCACTTCCTGCCGTGCAAGAAGTGATAAAGCACTCCTGTTTTTTTTATGCCGCCCTGTCTGGTGGCGGTATCTCGCGGTGTTATTCCCAACTAGGCGTAGTCTTGAGGAGGTGTGGTGTGTAAAAGGCCGTTCGCGGCAAATTAATCCCCTTTGAAAGCCCTACTTGAGGTTCTGCTTCGCCCTTTTGCAGAATTTTTTTCTTTTTCGCGTCATAATTTTGGATTCATAGTTAGAGACCGGAAAAATTCACGAGTTCAATGACTTGCAAGCTAGACTCTACAGTCTTATGTACAAATATGCCGATATTAAATGCACATTGGTTGCTTGCTGTCACAGCGGAAGGCGGCGATTGGACCAGCGTTCTCCAGGAAGTGTCAAATATCGCGTGGGCCAATGGATAAAGTTATATAAACGCACGTGTTTTGAATTCTAGCTTGTCCCAAAATGAATCCGCGAATTCTTCAGGTCTCTATTCATAGTGCGTCATTTTAATTATGCGTTACCTGCTTGTTGTAAAAAGTCAGGGCCATATTCATATTTCATCATTAAGTCCTTGCCTTTTTGCAAGCAAGAAATAATACACAGTGGAAATTAGATACAAAAGTATTTAACAACTAGTAAATTGTAAATTTTCTATGATCAAACATGTCCAGTAATACCTCTGAAACTGAAATGATGACATAGAAAGGAATAATTTCTGCACAGTAGGTGAAACCGTGCCATAAGATCTACTTGCATTCACATGATGTATTTGTCCACTGTACGTACAGTTAACATTGCCGCGAGCCTGGCCAGTGTATTCATGTGTCGATCAAGTAAAGCCTGTAAAATTATTGCATTAGTAAGTATTTAACTAATTTGTCAATTCTTACACTTATAAGCATTAGAATAACATAATGCAAAATAAATCATTTCGCTATACACAAATATTTGTCTAGCACTTTTAATTCAACGTAGAGACTCGGAACTACTTTTTCTTCGCCGTTACCAACTTTACTGGACGCATGGCACTCGCTATGTCCGTTAAAATGCACGCAGGTAGGGAAAGTGACATTTCCAAGGGTCGATTTCAAAAGTTCTCAGCTAATCGTGGACAGTCTTGACGAGCCACGCCATACGAGAACGTGTTGCGTATTGAAACCAAATCCTTGCCGCTGCGTAAACTCGTATTTTCGCCAGCCAAAAGTAGACTGCACTTCGCTACAACAATACAATGTGTTCTGGTAGTTTAGGAACGACTTCTAAACGTTGCACGTATAAAGGCACATTTCTGCGCTGAGCAAAATCTGTTTCAACTGACAAAAGTATTAAATTTTTTCGAGCAGTTGCAACTGTTTAATAGGCCATTCACGGTTACTTCACACTTTTCTGAAGCCCTGCAAAAGTTCTACTTTTGGTTACCGATTACGTATCCTTCCGCTACATGTAAACATAAACACTGCCATGTGACCACGTTTTAACTGTCAAATGCTTTGTTTACTGTTTACAGCTGGCCAAAGAGTTTTGTCATATTTCAAAAACAATTTCGTAGGAATGTTCACAATGTAGGCCTATAACCATATCTATGTAAGTTTTATGACTTTTTAACAATATCTATGTTGAGGATATTTCTTACGGTTATTATTTTACATTGCTAACATATTTCTTATACACAACATAGCACATTACACGTCAATATTTTGCCGCGACTGTGTTTAACCCTGTTATAACTGCGGGGGAAAGAACGGTAGTATTTAACATCTTGTTATGCATGTGTGTTTAAAAATTTCGTTAAAAGGACGGCCTCAGTTAGAATAAAAATCAAAACGAAAGGACAACTTTTCCAACGAAAAGACTCTGTAAATTCAATCACGCAACTCGTGTCGCTTATTTTTTGTACGTAGCAGCGACAAACTTAAAAGATAGGGGTGAACATGCACACAAATAAGCCTACCGTAACTTTTATTCCGCTCATATGTTTATGCATTGGTAATTACTGTTTTCTACGTTTATTGCATTATTAAATTTATCTGGCTGGGCTTAGTATTTTGTTGGGGTTGTGGCAAAACATTCAAATCCTAGAAACGTAAGCACGCTAAACAACTGTGTTTCCAACACCTAGGGCCATGTTACATCGTTGTGATAAACAGACACGACTTTCAAACACCTAATTTCGTAATTAAAACAGTTCACTGTTAAAACGTATAAATTACATACGTCCTATATTTGCAATCACACACGCACTGGTCCAACGTAACGTAATGGCAACAAAACTCTTTCACACACAGCGGCCACGACGCACTTTACAGGATATTTATTCCTACCGTGGAAAACCGTATTTACCAAAGCACCGTAACTTGCCTAAGTAGGTTTAAGAAACACGAGTACGAATACGAACTAGACGCTTCGTTCAGAAACACGCCATGTCATGTCGGCGTCGCCAGTCGCCATTTCTGCCAACGACGGATTTGTAACCGTCCCGCCATCACATCTCAATATATTATAATAAGTATTCAAACAATAAAATATCGTTTCTATTGTAGAATACAAATTCAAAAATCATTGTTATTGCTGTAATAAGTACGAAATATGCTAGAATTGAAAACATGTATAATTTTCCTGCTACTACTAACGGTGCGAAACCTCTGGAGAGAGAGAGAGAAAGAGAGAGAAAGAGAGAGAGGGAGAAGCTCCGCTCTGCCTGTTAAAGTTTCTCCCTGGGAAAATAAACCACCGTGTCACTAGGGTATAGGCATGGTAGTCTGCTTTGATATTTATAACTGTAACAATGAACTATGTTTCCTTCAGTGCTACCTAAAAATTAAATACATCAATTGGTAACGTTTTATTTACAAATAGCATACCAATAAACTAAGTGAAAACAATATTTTATCTGTGGACAGTTTCTTACTAGCCGTTGACAACACATCGCTGCTCTCGCCGTTTTTAAATCGTATTTAATACGAAATAAATATTACAACTTATAGAAGACACGAAGTTATAGTTGCAAGAATACAATACTTTAAATTTAGTCACAGTGTTATATATTTGTGATGTACAAGTTATTGAGAAACCAGTTTGACATGTTACTCCTAGGGTGATTTTTCACAGGTACGTTTCAAATAATCCTAAGAATCCGTGAATGGACTATACAGAGTGTACGGATGTTGTCCCTAAAACGTCAATAGTGGTAAAAGAATTTATGCTTCAAAACAAGATGGCTAATTTACTTGCCAGCTGCTAGGAAATTATATGATAGTGTGAAGAATTATATATATACAGCTTAACATACGAAGTAATATCTCTATAGCATGTACACGGTTAACTGAGCACTTTTGAAACCAACCTTTTAAAAATGCCACTGTCCCTCAATGCATGTGTTTTAACGGACGCACTGAGCAGTATGCGCCCAGTCAAGTTGGTAACGACGGATGGAAAGTACACCTACTCCCAAGCCAAGGCTGTTGCCTGGTTCAGAACTTCATATAGGGAAATGATAATGAAATTAGTTTTTTTTTTGGGGGGGGGGGGATTTCTGTTAAAGACAGATATATACCACCCTGGATTTTTTGGGGCAGAAAAATACGTGCTTCTTTGCTATCGAAGCCTTTTGTAACAGCCTGTTTCCTAAAAAAATCAGAAAACGTAGTAATTAAGTGAAAAGTTACTGAAAAACGAATTGTTTTATTTGCCTTGATACAGATATTGAGACTATCATTTCCCACGCTGAAATTTTTGTTTCAAGTTAATATTTCCAAAATTGGCTTTAAAAAAAAACTAATTTTACTAACGAATTTTCAAATTTTCATTGGCAACAGCCTTAACATTGAATTTTAAGTACCAGATAAACAATTGTGAATATCAAAATTAATTCTTTGTTTTCTGTTTTTTAATGCTTATGAATGTAAAAAGTAAAATGTTTGTGAAATACTTGTATTTATTATAATTACACAAATTCACTTGACCGAATCATGAGTAAAGTTATCAGGCCCATTGTAGTATATAATGCATATAGTGGAAGAATACGCAATGTGAATACTGGTATATCAAAAGCAGGGCTTTCAAGAGGCCTCAGTTTACCATGAGCAGCTTATAGCGAGGGCCACCTGTTTCTCGCGAAAACATTCCCGCACTTGCTATATTTCAATACCCTACGGACATACCAGTAGTATTCTTCTGCTTATTGGCGGCGTGTCTCTGAGAGAAGACGTTTTCTTACTTGACTGGCCAATCAGAATTAGGTTACTCCGATACTGTAAGTCTGTGATTCGCGGGCAGACACCTAAGACGTGTGCGAGTTAAAATCATCCAACTGCGATTACGGTTCTGAACTATGTATCGGGGTTTGAAGTACAACTAACTAGTCGTGAAATATTTTCGCGGGAAATACGTGGCCTTACCTATAGCACGTGGCGAGCCTGTGTTTGAGATAAGTGATGGCATAGTAAAGTGAGGTGTGGATGGAGCAGCGATGGGATGCAATGGTGTGGGGTAAACGAGAGTCCCGAGTAAACCCTCTATCCGGCGGAAACGCCCGCATCTTTTCAAAACGCTGTGTTCCGCGCTTCATACAGCAGCCTTTCAGCNAAACCCTCTATCCGGCGGAAACGCCCGCATCTTTTCAAAACGCTGTGTTCCGCGCTTCATACAGCAGCCTTTCAGTAGACAGCTGCCACAGGAACATGTTATATTTGCCTGGCGAAGTATCAGGCTACGCAACGTTTGTCCTAAGTCATTACTGTGCCTGTATTCTATGACCAGGCGCACCTGTTTGTCGCGAAAAGACTCCAAGATAAGTTGCGTTCCAACGCGCTGTAGTTCAGAACCACATTCGTGATTGGATCATTTGAATTGTTACGCGTCTTATCTGNAAGTTGCGTTCCAACGCGCTGTAGTTCAGAACCACATTCGTGATTGGATCATTTGAATTGTTACGCGTCTTATCTGTCTACCCGCGAAACACGGACGGTCAGTATCGAATAAACTTTATTCTGATTGGCTCACTCATACAATATACTGTCTTTATACAAAGACGAGCAGCCAATAGCCAAATGAAGACTGCAAGTGTGCACATATGATATCGGCATATCTTGAACAAATTGCACAGTTATTGCAGACGAGAATAATGAATTGCCACCAGCTCCCNCACATATGATATCGGCATATCTTGAACAAATTGCACAGTTATTGCAGACGAGAATAATGAATTGCCACCAGCTCCGACATGGGAGTTTGGGACACAATCAATAACTTTTAAGTATGACTGAATGTAAAATGTTCAATTTTTATTAAACGAAACACCATGGCGAATGAAATGGCGTCTTTACAAAACTTGGTTTCTGTTTTCTTTTTCCAGATTCTGCAGCTTCAGATGAACGACTATAGATACCACTACATGTTCACCACCTTCGTAAGTACCGCGCTTGATTGTTACGGTGGGTGCTGTGATATACAAAGTACAGGCACAACGGCAAGTGTTCTTGGTGCGAATACCACTGTTTCCTGCACGCATGTGGGATTGTCATGCCAGTAAGTGGGAGAATGAAAGTTGACACTGGGATGAGCAGAAGTCCCTTGTGCATTGTCTGCCGCCACAGACAGAACTCGGTCTCCAGTTTGACCCGGCCACACGGAGTGAAGCTACCAGAGAGCTGAGTGTTTACTATTGGTTCTGAGTCCTGCATGGCGTGTAGCATGAGTGGAGGTACAATAACACACGTCAAACCAAGATGTACTTGTATGCCGTATATATTGGTACTGAATAATAACTCGAAATGTTAGGGTCCGTAGAAATTACAGTTCCCAAGCCTTTTCCTGCAAAAGCACAATAATGATTTTACTCTGCAAAGCAACTGTAAGACTTGCTTCCTAGTTAGCAAGGATCTGTGGTGGTCCAGAAACGGAGAGCAGATCCCAACGGGACCCAGAACTTGCCAGCGATGAAACGTCACGAGAACTGACTGGGCAATATTTCCCGCACTTCTCGCTAAGAACATACTCTGGGTACCTTCTTCAAGCAGCAGTTACTTACAAATTTCCCATTGAAGCTGATAACATTCGGAGATGTGCTGANCACATATGATATCGGCATATCTTGAACAAATTGCACAGTTATTGCAGACGAGAATAATGAATTGCCACCAGCTCCCACATGGGAGTTTGGGACACAATCAATAACTTTTAAGTATGACTGAATGTAAAATGTTCATTTTTATTAAACGAAACACCATGGCGAATGAAATGGCGTCCTTACAAAACTTGGTTTCTGTTTTCTTTTTCCAGATTCTGCAGCTTCAGATGAACGACTATAGATACCACTACATGTTCACCACCTTCGTAAGTACCGCGCTTGATTGTTACGGTGGGTGCTGTGATATTGTTTTGTTCAATGGGAAATATAAAAGGTACAGGCAGGTGCTATTGGTAAGAGTGCCACTGTTTCCTGCACGCATGTGTAATTGTTATGCCAGTAAGTGGGAGAATGAAAGTTGACACTGGGATGAGCAGAAGTCACTTGTTCATTGTCTGCCGCCACAGACAGAACTCGGTCTCCAGTTTGACCCGGCCACACGGAGTGAAGCTACCAGAGAGCTGAGTGTTTACTATTGGTTCTGAGTCCTGCATGGCGTGTAGCATGAGTGGAGGTACAATAACACACGTCAAACCAAGATGTACTTGTATGCCGTATATATTGGTACTGAATAATAACTCGAAATGTTAGGGTCCGTAGAAATTACAGTTCCCAAGCCTTTTCCTGCAAAAGCACAATAATGATTTTACTCTGCAAAGCAACTGTAAGACTTGCTTCCTAGTTAGCAAGGATCTGTGGTGGTCCAGAAACGGAGAGCAGATCCCAACGGGACCCAGAACTTGCCAGCGATGAAACGTCATGAGAACTGACTGGGCAATATTTCCCGCACTTCTTGCTAAGAACAGACTCTGGGTACCTTCTTCAAGCAGCAGTTACTTACAAATTTCCCATTGAAGCTGATAACATTCGGAGATGTGCTGACACGTCTGCAATATCAGTCATGTTGATAATACGACGTCGGTAGGGCCAGTGACTTCTCGCGTGAAAATCGGAGCACACAATAGACTTCGATACTATATACACACCTCAGCTGTTGTTATACCTCCATTGGCTGCTGGTGCCGTGTCCGTCTTTGACCAAGCAACTCAGGACTAAGTAACTCCGACACTGAACCTTCGTGATTCGTGAGCAAACGGTTAACACTGCCCAGAAAATTTTTTTATCAAAGAAGCTGGACCACCCTACAGTGCTTTGGGCTGTATCTTGTCTCGAAATCTTTTCGNACTCTGGGTACCTTCTTCAAGCAGCAGTTACTTACAAATTTCCCATTGAAGCTGATAACATTCGGAGATGTGCTGACACGTCTGCAATATCAGTCATGTTGATAATACGACGTCGGTAGGGCCAGTGACTTCTCGCGTGAAAATCGGAGCACACAATAGACTTCGATACTATATACACACCTCAGCTGTTGTTATACCTCCATTGGCTGCTGGTGCCGTGTCCGTCTTTGACCAAGCAACTCAGGACTAAGTAACTCCGACACTGAACCTTCGTGATTCGTGAGCAAACGGTTAACACTGCCCAGAAAATTTTTTTATCAAAGAAGCTGGACCACCCTACAGTGCTTTGGGCTGTATCTTGTCTCGAAATCTTTTCGCGAAATATCAGTACCCCTACCTGTTATAATTCTAACGTAGGGTAGAGCGGGGTTTTACCACTCGCGGGACTAATACGATTACTTTAGGAATCGTACGCCATTAGTCCACCCAGGTGCATGTTAGAGATGTTGTTGCAGCTGCTTATCTCAATACGTCATTTTGACAGTAATCTCTAGCCTCACCTGTTTTTCGCGAAAAGATTTGTGCGCAGGGTAGACATCAACATTCTACATGCACACAAGCAGGTGTATCCTTTGGCTATTGACCGGGTGTCTGTGTGAGGATACACTCTCTGTTTGACTGGGCCTACCATAATTAAGTTACTCCAGCAATGAATTACCGTGATTGGCTGACACACNTTAAGTTACTCCAGCAATGAATTACCGTGATTGGCTGACACACCTCAGGCATGTGAGAGTACAAACCATCCAACCACAAAATTGTTTCTGAACTAACGTATTTGTCCAGTACTAGTTGTGGAATATTTTCGCGAAACACTGGTGGTCCTAGTAATTGCCACTGACAGAAAGGACAAGTTTTCATTGCTGAGAATAGCGACCGAGTGAGGAAGCAGCTGAAGCAACCTTGTGGCGGTCAAAGTTCGTACCTGTGAAAACGGCCGAACTTTTATTCCTTAATTTGGCATTAATTTAGCTCCAAGTGTAACACCAAGCACTTGTTTTATTTCATCTCTTATTACTTTCAGATAAACCGTTTTGTTAAAACAACATTATTTCACTACTAAATTTAATTTAATGTTTAATTGTTTTGTTTATACGCACATTTAGGGCTATTCCTCTCAATGTAAATGGAGCTTTTCTACTCAAGTTGATCTAATGTTTAATTTTTTCGGTATATAAATGTTCAATATACAAGAAGTTGGTATTATAAAAATTTAAATTGGATCTCTAAAGGTATTTACTAGACAAATGGACCTTTGAGAGCAGTGACTCAGTTAATCATTCCTTTAATATTAAAGGATAGAGTCTCTTCTTTTATGAAAATGATAGTTGCAGGTAATGCAACAACAAAATGTCTCCCAACACACAACTCTCCCAAAAGAGAAAAATAATCTTCTATTAAGCGTAAAAAAATTTGCAGCAGTGCAGAATTCAACATCGAATACACCCAGATAAAATACAGAACATGATTTTGTGGTCTAAAGTGTTTTTAACAAATTTCGTGAGTGTAATAGCTTGACAGGTAAGCGGAGCTATTCCGAAAATCTTGCATTTGTCTCCATTTGTCCTTTTTACTGCAACAGCTTGTTGCTAAATATTTTTTGTGTTTCATTACTTGTAAGCATGGTTTTGTATATCTTATTTAATACTCTATCTGTCTTTATAAATTAAATTTTCTTTAAACATTGATGATTGGATATTTTGAGTTTGTTTAATTGAAAGTATGTGGCACAAACCCGCTTTACCCTACACTGATATCCTAATTGCGTGTTTAAATAACGCTTCAAAACGATTTTTACACACGTATCTNTTACCCTACACTGATATCCTAATTGCGTGTTTAAATAACGCTTCAAAACGATTTTTACACACGTATCTTTTATTATGATTTTATTGAAAAGGGAGTTTTCTTTTAAAAAAATGTAAGGAGTAGAGTGGGTGGGGATGCGTTATTTTGCACTACGGAATTAATCATTCCCATCTGTGCACTGGTATGTCCCGGCATGCATGCACCTGTCATCTCTGCGTTATGTTATTCTCATCTGAAATACTGTGAAAAGGGAATCAATGTGGCAATTATAACCTCTTGCACAGTTCTCTAATTATCGCTATCCTCATCAAAGTTNCCTCAGGCATGTGAGAGTACAAACCATCCAACCACAAAATTGTTTCTGAACTAACGTATTTGTCCAGTACTAGTTATGGAATATTTTCGCGAAACACTGGTGGTCCTAGTAATTGCCACTGACAGAAAGGACAAGTTTTCATTTCTGAGAATAGCGACCGAGTGAGGAAGCAGCTGAAGCAACCTTGTCCGCCAGTTTCAAGCATGGACACTTTTGCCGCGAACTTTTATTCCTTAATTTGGCATTAATTTAGCTCCAAGTGTTACACCAAGCACTTGTTTTATTTCATCTCTTATTACTTTCAGATAAACCGTTTTGTTAAAACAACATTATTTCACCACTAAATTTAATTTAATGTTTAATTTGTTTTGTTTATACGCACATTTGGAGCTATTCCGCTCAATGTAAATGGAGCTTTTCTACTCGAGTTGATCTAATGTTTAATTTTTTCGGTATCTAAATGCTCAATATACAAGAAGATGGTATTAGAACATTTGAAATTGGATCTCTAAAGGTATTTACTAGACAAATGAACCTTTGAGAGCAGTGACTCAGTTAATCATTCCTTTAATCTTAAAGGATAACGTCTCTTCTTTTATGAAAATGATAGTTGCAGGTAATGCAACAACAAAATGTCTCCCAACACACAACTCTCCTAAAATAGAAAAAGAATCTTCTATCAAGCGTAAAAAAATTTGCAGCAGTGCAGAATTCAACATCGAATACACCCAGATAAAATACAGAACATGATTTTGTGGTCTAAAGTGTTTTTAACAAATTTCGTGAGTGGAATAGCTTCACAAGTAAGCGGAATTATTCCGAAAATCTTGCATTTGTCTCCATTTGTCCTTTTTACTGCAACAGCTTGTTGCTAAAGATTTTTTTTGTTTCATTACTTGTAAGCATGGTTTTGTATATCTTATTTAATACTCTATCTGTCTTTATAAATTAAATTTTCTTTAAACATTGATTGTATATTTTGCGTTTGTTTAATTGAAAGTGACTGGAACGAACCCGCTTTACCCTACACTGATATCCTAATTGCGTGTTTAAATAACGCTTCAAAACGATTTTTACACACGTATCTTTTATTAAGATTTTATTGAAAAGGGAGTTTTCTTTTAAAAAAATGTAAGGAGTAGATTGGGTGTGGATGCGTTATTTTGCACTACGGAATTAATCATTCCCCTCTGTGCACTGGTATGTCCCGGCATGCATGCACCTGTCATCTCTGCGTTATGTTATTCTCATCTGAAAGACTGTGAAAAGGGAATCAATGTGGCAATTATAACCTCTTGCACAGTTCTCTAATTATCGCTATCCTCATCAAAGTTNACTGTGAAAAGGGAATCAATGTGGCAATTATAACCTCTTGCACAGTTCTCTAATTATCGCTATCCTCATCAAAGTTTTTTTTTAATACTCGTATTTCAGCACATCCTAAAAACCCATCGTAGTTTAAGATTATATTTCAGTGCATCTGTTACTGTGTTAGATACTAACTTCTCTATACGTTCCGTTTTCTGTATCATATGTTTTACTTTCAAACACAGATGCCAACCCGGATATAGCTTGTTTGCGTATAACTGTTGACAACTTTTGAAACCAAACTTTAAAAAAATATCCCTTATTTATTTAAATGGACGCACTGATTGACGTGCTCCTGATAAAGTCGGCAACGATGAAAGGAAATTAGCTATATTTTTTTTATCGTCGAATGAAAAGTATATCGTTTGAATTTTTAGCGAAAAGTTTATTTAGTTTGGTTTATATTCGTTTTTAACGCTTGCGACAGTTTCACAATGAAGAACGCGTGAATATAGTAATCGGGCCTTTGGTATTGTCAAAGCTAATATGGAAAAAAGGATACGAAATGGTCATCAAAGTAGATACTTAGCAGAGAGTTGGGAAATGCTCGGTTAGCGATGAAGAGCCTACGTTAAATGAACGGGCGTGGGATCGAGNGATACTTAGCAGAGAGTTGGGAAATGCTCGGTTAGCGATGAAGAGCCTACGTTAAATGAACGGGCGTGGGATCGAGATAATATGCCAAAAATTTAAATGAAAAAACCGCACTGAAAGGTTTGTTCAAGCCAGCAAAATATTTCTTTGTATAGGGTCAAAATGTATATTTAGTTTCCCCAACAAAATATTTTGTTTAGTAAACAAAGCTTNAAAATATTTCTTTGTATAGGGTCAAAATGTATATTTAGTTTCCCCAACAAAATATTTTGTTTAGTAAACAAAGCTTGAAAAGCAAGGTAATTAATTTCGGTCATCTAGCAAATTACACGCTTGAATAAACAAAACCTCTGGGTTAAGCAAAAAAAAATATACTGTCATCAAAATCTTCAGTTGGACCAACTGTATACATTTGCTTTGCCACTCGTTTGACTGCCTTCGTTCGAAATACAGGTAACGTTCGATAATATATAGTACAGTGCAGTCTAACAAGCAGGTCGTTTACAAGGTACCATTTTCCTGTGTCTATAAATTGCGTGTCTTTCTTTTATACCTGCGCGTCCCCATGCTCTGTTTGGCTTCGCGGGGCTCTGGAAAGAACCTTATCTCTGATTGGCTACTGCGCGCTGCGAAACGTCCACTATTGGCTGGGCTACCTACTGGCAAGTAGGTTGCCAGGCGCTGATTGGTGGACGGCGTATTGCCATATTGCTGGCGTGTGCGGCTGGAGTTGGCCGTACAAGTGGCTGTTCCATCTCTGTATTGCTAGGTATTCTGGGCTAACAGCGGATGCACGTACAAGCAAGTGAATAATTCCTCCTGTGATACGACACAAAACGTGTGAATTTGCGGAGTATTAGCAATAATCAAAGCAGATCTTTGTTGATTAGTTTTAATATTAAATTCTAATTGTAAAATTAATAATGTTTGTATTCCCCTTTTAAATTCTCAAATAAAATGCGGAGGCACAGTGCGTGTTTGCGTAGGCATTCCTCTTCTTTCCGGGTACGGCTCTTAACTGGATCTCGTTATTCCGAGCGACAGCACAGCCTTGCAGGTGGAAGGACCTGGAATCCTGCGAGGAAGGCCAGGACGACGGACGAGGTGGGCGGAACAGGAAATAAGGACTGCTGAGTCGTGCTCACTGCGGCGTGGTACAGCGGAGGGAGGATCATTCTTTAAGAGGCGGGCTGGAAGCTGGAGGCCGATACTTCCTTCGCTGGGCCTCGCACACGAATGTCCCGGCTGCAAGAAAACCAAAGCAAGGCGATTTATATTTGTTTTCTTCCCCCGCCGAGCATTAATTTGATTACATAGCTTTAATTACAAACGAGCTTTCAAGTCGCGATATTTTGTTTTGGCTTGGCATTTAATACAATGTCTAATTAGAGAAACTTAAATATCAAAACCCTAGTTATTATATTATTTAAAATTTAAAAATTGTATTCNATACAATGTCTAATTAGAGAAACTTAAATATCAAAACCCTAGTTATTATATTATTTAAAATTTAAAAATTGTATTTAGAAAATAATTTAAAAATTAAATTTGACATTAACAGGTTTTAATTAATTTCAATGTATCTATTATGTCGCAATCTGCGCTCGCTACGGCAGCTGGTTACAATGAAACAGACGCAGGTTCACTTTGTGGCTGTTCCCGCTTGGAACACTAATTTACCGAAGGAAAATGTTTGTAAATGTTGCGTGTGTTGATGACAACGTATATGTGTGTCCATATATTAAAGATATTATAATGGCATGATATGTTTTTTTTATAAACATACAACGGGACAGCTGTTACTGCTACTACATATCTACACATTTTGTTACAGTCCTTTTGATTGGTTATAAATTCTTTGGGAAAGGGAAATACACACAAGCGCATTGTGGCATAAACCTGGATTTCCTAGGAAAGTAAACTGAATAATTGAAGTGTTTCTGCGTTAAAGAATGTTATAAGTAAACGCATGTAAAGCGCGCCCCTTTCAAAACGAATTAATACTGTTCATAAATAGCATGACATTTTTTAACAGGTTCATTTGTTTTAATTGAAATGCTTATCCCAGAATGTAATAATTTGTAACTTTGACTTCGCGATTTGAAGCGATCCCAGTTCGGTGCAAGCATTTTTCCAGGCGTACTACAAATACTGTTCTTGTAACGCCAACAAGAATAAATTTCACAATTTGTATTAATTCCTGTTTACTAAGGTTTTTAAATATGGAAATAACTACTGAGAAAAATTTAAAATGTACTATTTTTTTTACAGTGCGCCGTTGGCTGGTAATATTTTGTTGTGGTACTCCAGTCTTCCCTGTATTTGATTGATATTCACCCATAATAAGCCCCCCCTCCCTCAACACCTTACTCTTGACTCAATCGGCGCTGAACTGAGCAGTCTTTCTCTCGTCGACTCGCCTTGTGGGAGTCCAGTAGAGACCACGTCACGCTGAACTGAGNATACAATGTCTAATTAGAGAAACTTAAATATCAAAACCCTAGTTATTATATTATTTAAAATTTAAAAATTGTATTCAGAAAATAATTTAAAAATTAAATTTGACATTAACAGGTTTTAATTAATTTCAATGTATCTATTGTCGCAATCTGCGCTCGCTACGGCAGCTGGTTACAATGAAACAGACGCAGGTTCACTTTGTGGCTGTTCCCGCTTGGAACACTAATTTACCGAAGGAAAATGTTTGTAAGTGTTGCGTGTGTTGATGACAACGTATATGTGTGTCCATATATTAAAGATATTATAATGGCATGATATGTTTTTTTTATAAACATACAACGGGACAGCTGTTATTGCTACTACATATCTACAAATTTTATTACAGACATTTTGATTGGTTACAAATTGATTGGGAAAGGGAAATACACACAAGCGCATTGTGGCATAAACCTGGATTTCCTAGGAAAGTAAACTGCATAATTGAAATGTTTCTGCGTTAAAGAATGTTATAAGTAAACGCATGTAAAGCGCGCCCCTTCAAAAAGAATTAATATTTTAATAAATAGCATGACATTTTTTAACAGGTTCATTTGTTTTAATTGAAATGCTTATCCCAGAATGTAATAATTTGTAACTTTGACTTCGCGATTTGAAGCGATCCCAGTTCGGTGCAAGCATTTTTCCAGGCGTACTACAAATACTGTTCTTGTAACGCCAACAAGAATAAATTTCACAATTTGTATTAATTCCTGTTTACTAAGGTTTTTAAATATGGAAATAACTACTGAGAAAAATTTAAAATGTACTATGTTTTACAGTGCGCCGTTGGCTGGTAATATTGTGTTGTGGTACTCCAGTCTTCCCTGTATTTGATTGATATTCACCCATAATAAGCCCCCCCTCCCTCAACTCCTTACTCTTGACTCAATCGGGGTTGAACTGAACAGTCTTTCTCTCGTCGACTCGCCTTGTGGGAGTGTCAGTAGAGACCGCGTCATTTTTTTGTCTAATAATAAATACAAGCGTGTGCTTCGTATCCCTACACTGTGTTCAGTAGCATGTACTGCAAGTTTCGTACCTTAACAATTGCTGTGAAACACTTAGATGAGACCTTTATCGCTTCTCAAAATTAACTTCTTAAATAGAGAACAGAAACTAGCATTCGGACTTGGAAAACTTCCTGAATTGACGCTTAAAAATACCGAACAGTTTTCAAATGACAGCTACACGACTGGTTCTCTGCGCTGTGTTTGGGCCCGGTAAGCCGTCGCCCTTAGGAGTACACAGGCCCGAGAGCCTTTCTAGGCACGTCGATACGGTCGACAACAACACGCGCGCCCAGCGGCCCGTCGCCCCTACGCGCAAGGCGCTGAGCCGGCGTGCAGTGCCTCCGTAGCCACGCCTTCCTCTGCAGATGAGATCTGTAACAGTCGGACTTTATTACACGGGATCAAAGCCCAGAGATGTAACTGCGACTGTTCTGTTCAACTTCCCGCCTACCTCTCAAGGAAACTGCGGTGGGGCAGCGGTGGCGTAGTGTCCGGGGCGCTCGCCTCCCACCACGGCGATCCGGGTTCGATCCCCGGNCAACCAGATAAGAACAACGAAATAATTTGGTTTCAGCGACACAGTACTCTATTGCTTTTATGGATACAATTAATTTTTATTTCGCCAAAAGAAAACTATTTGGTTCAACAAAACGTTTTTCTCAGTGAAGTTCGTATGAAGGTAGAAGTGTGTACTCCCTCGATACTATTCATGCTCAACTGTGTACATATCGTGTGAACAGCAGCCCCGACTTATAGACATGTACGGGGTAATGGTACTTGGTTTTTCAATGTCAGTTTACTATGGAAACAGCACGACGTAAGACGTGTACGTATGGAAATGAACATGTTGATTCCTATAATCTTATATTGTCAGCGTGCTGTGTGTCGTGTACATGGCGTATAGGCGTGTACGAAGTGACGATATTTCTTTCTGCTGCAACAATAATGTGCAAGCGGTGGTAAAATGCGTAATGTGTCTTCATGAGTATACTACTGTATACAAGTTTTTCCAATATTTTCAGGGAATTNAGCGGTGGTAAAATGCGTAATGTGTCTTCATGAGTATACTACTGTATACAAGTTTTTCCAATATTTTCAGGGAATTTTATACGTTTATGACGTGATATAGAGCAACGGCTTAACAAAAATGCACATGTGTCATAAAAGGGGTGATTCTAATTTTCAAAAACCAATCAACAGAATAGTGGGGATTTTAAAAATTCTTATTTTGTGATGAATTGATTAGTATACCAATACTAAGTGTCGTTGTAGCTATACATATACTTTGATCTCTGAAGAAGAGAAGTAATGTATTTCTCAGAGATTCTCTGTGGTGTTAGTCCGTAGATTCATATCAAGTTTCGCAACAAACGTTGAAAATTTAAATATTCACCGTTAAAGTCTAAATGCATTTAAGTAGAGTATTGTTTATCAAAGAAAATTCTTGATGGCATTCGTGTAACTTAACAAACACTTGTATCCTAAAGTAGATTTTTAAATTATTTTTTTTATTTGTCCCACGCAAAATTTTTACGAAAACCATTTACAATTGCGGTTTTAAAAAATAAAAGAAATGTTAAGATTTATTTTTCGTGTGATTTGGTATTTTCGTCAAATTTCTATTAGTAAAACATATCACTAAATCGTAAAAACAAAATGCTCGAAATATACACTAAACATTCGATATTTCAGTGCACTTACCGGACCAAAACGAAGAAGGGGGTAAAATAGCACCCTGCTCCTCGTGTTTATTTTGTTCCTAGTTTTGTTCTCGCGAATTTCTGTTTACCTTCGACTTTTAGGCTTGGAGGCTATTCGATTAGTATTTTCTTGCCTTCATCAATCAGGATTACTCATAGTCGATTTCGTTTGGAAATGAATACCCTCCTCTCCCGCAGTCATCCGTTGTGGGTGCAATTCGCTTTGNGGGGGGGGGGGGTGCTCGCTGAGGCGAGCGACATGTTGTTCCGGTCGTACAAGTTGCCGGGGCGTAAATAAGTCAACCGGCTTTCCGCGCCAAGTTATTCGCTCACTTCGCGAGCGTGGAAAGGAGGTTAAGTCGCGTGTTTCTTCTTCTGTTCCGAACCCCTTCTGTCGGCAGAGAAGACGCTGAAGTAAAGAAGTCCTCTTTCCCGCCGCCGACGACAGTTTTGCCAACTTGAGGCCATTAGCTGCGCAGTGTCTCCAACTTACCCCGAGCTCCCGGCCGCCTTGTAAGCATTAAATATGGCCGCCCCGCCCGCGGTTGTAGCTCGTTCTGTCGCCTCAAAAGGACGGATGAAATACCCCCCTCCCCCTTTTCCAAATCCAAAACCTCTCCCCAAATGTGTTTCAACTGGGGAACCTCGAGTCGACGAGTAGCTATAACGAGTTTAAAACATTCACGAGGTTGCTCCGAATTAAATTTCTTTGAAGGAGTAAGTTCGTTTGTTAAAGTTGTCGAGCGGAAGTAATTAATTACGCAGCAGATGAAACGATAATGCGAGTGGTAAGATCTACAGAAATTCCGACAAGGCAACGTAATTAACAGTGAATAACTGATAACTTTTTAAAACCTTTTCTGCGAAATACGACGAAAACTAGTTAAAAAAATTATTTCGTCTGACCGTAGACAGATCCGTGTTGTGTGTGCAAAATCGTGGATATACTTCCGTGATCATTAGCGACACTGAAGTGTGTTACTGAACACTTGTCCGTACTGTCCTGCTGGTGGATGTCCGTCACGGGCAAATACGGGTAAACGTAATAAGGCTGATCAACTCCCAAGTATTCCATGTCCGCGAATCCGTGTAGACAACAGGAATCGAGTATTTGGTCTGGGGATCATCGTTTTACGTGACCGATGCGATTTATAAGAAGTCGTGAACATGGACTCGATGCCACATTTGTTAAATGAGTTTTAATGAACAAACGTGCATGCTGTACAGTCCTTTTTATGAACTAGTAAACAATGTTTAAATGTTATAAATGAGATTTGTACTTTACAGAGCTATGTTGTTAATGTGTAACAGAAGTTTCCTTCAATTTTTCCCTTTCGTAGTTTTCAAATCGTTACATTTCTATGCATTGTAGAAGAGTTCACGTTAATTACGACAGGTTTTCTCGTACCGTTTGTGTGTTCACAGTATCCCACTTGTAACGCATGCGAGCTGAACGTGCCTTAGCGAGCCTCTGAATGGACGTAAATAGTGACTTACATTATGTCTGCTGATAGTGAGTCGTTCTAACAGCTCACAATTCTACAAGTGCTACTGTTGTGTTTGAATACAGTGGAACCTTGTTATTACATTTTTTTTTTCAAAAGGGGGTGGAGTTTTTAAAAGGGGTTGTGGTGTTAACAAAAGGTTCTAGACAGGAAAACTTTATAAGCAGGAATTAATATTATGCATCTACAGGTAGGTTATAAAATAAAGTAAACTTCAGTTTTATCATTCCCGGTGGGGTCACCCCCAGATTTTCTCATGTGGGAATCGTGCCGAATGAAGCTGCTGGTCGGCGGGTTTTCTCGGGGATCTCCCATTTCCCCCACCCTTTCATTCCGGCTCCTCTCCACAGTCACCTCGCTCATTGGCTCGCTAGACCTCGATGTTAAAAGCTGCCCAAATCTCTTCACTCACTCACTTAACTGCAAACAGCGCCAGTATTGTAATTGTGGCCACGAAATGCGCAAATAATACATTTATATGCAGGAAATGAGGAATGTGACGTTGCTGTAAGCAGGAAATGAAAGCATTGAACTTAATAGAAACATCGTTGGACCATTAAATAATGGTGTTAATATGTAGGAAAATGTCATTGCACAAATGTTATAACAGGGTTCTTATTTACGTGATGTGACTTTGTGAATCCACAAAATTATGACATTCTACCAAGTAATGCCAGTTCTATACACAGATAAATATTTAACCTTCAAATATAATTAACTAGTATAAAGCGGAATTTACGATCACTGCAGCGAAAACTAACTTTTCCAATAATGTTTAAGATATTAAACTAATTGTTTCTGCAGTCGAGCACTTTTATTTCTATTTTCTACTCAAGGGAAGCTGAATTTAATTTTCTCAAGTTTAAAATGTAGTTTGTCACGAAACAAATATTAACCACTCCACAAAACAGAGTGGTCCAGTTTCACTGACACACTTTTTTTCATAGGTTGGCAACATATCACGTATGAGTAACGTGGTTTACGTGACCACACTTCGCAAATAAACCAATGTGTTACATTGATTAGAATTTTGTAATTATTTTTGTCCGTTGTGATATCTCAAAAAGAATAAAATACAACTTCTTTATTTGAATGCCAAATTCATCTCTATTAGTTCCAACCAAATGAAACATTGAATTTTTCTTTCTAAATGTAACGTGATCCGTATTAAATTAATCCCTGCGTTCATAGTGTCGTAAATGGCACTGAAGCAAAGAAAGGGCGCCCTCTCTCTAGCGCTGACAACTTTTAGCTGGAAAATTTCATGACTATGCGGTTAAGAATTTCCGTATATTCCGTATATTCACGGAGTGTTATACGGAAATATGCAGTTCAACACTTTGCATCCTGAAAATATTTACCATCATCCAAGACGGGCTAGAATTGTATCACTAATTCCCACCATTACAAGAACGTCATTTATGTTGGTATCTGCTTTCCCATTTACCACAGTCATGTTGGTTCACACCACATATGACACACATACTCCACTGAATAAATTTTATTACTGGCTGGCTGTCAGTTAATGTAGTGTCGAGTTGATTGTCTCCCAGTGGAATATTTCCTTCATACGCAACGGGCAATATAATCTATATATCTACGAAAGATGGTTATTTTCATTCACGAGAATTAGTTTTGACGTCCTGCTAAAGTTCTTTTAACACCCTGACAAGCGGAACAACGAAGCTACGTCCATGCGTATTTAGTTTCCAGTAGCGAGACATTTTCCATTTGAGTGTAGCTCGAGTCACGCTCGGGCAGGGCGTTCCAAGTCTCGGTACACGGAAAAGCACTCCTCGACGACATAACACGGAACAGATCTCAGTACATATGGAATACAGTATCTCTCCGTACTTCCAACAGCTACGGGTCTCGAGAACGAACAATGCCGAGTGCACACGATGCGATCTTGCCCGCTGTAACTATGCACTGTTCGCTGTTTCTGCACACTTCCTGCGTCAAGCCTCATGTATAACATGTTTAGTCTTTTCTTGAATACGTCATGTTTCAAAAGCGTTTTATACATGTGTTGTCATAGAAATATCATATTGTTTTTATTACNACATGTGTTGTCATAGAAATATCATATTGTTTTTATTACATTAAACTTCTACTTGTATGTTGCATATACATTATAATATTTTATTTATTATGAATACGTTAGTGTCATTTGAACCTAGTCTTTTGAACGTGAAAAGGTAACAAAAGCCACCTGCAACACATCAACTCCGAAAACACTACAACATTACTGGAAACAGAAGGAACGCTTCGTGCTTCACTTTTCTATAATAGCGTGTAAACTCCTTCTTCACACGGAAGTGTGGTAAAGGCTGTTCGCGACAAAGTGAGCTCTNACATTAAACTTCTACTTGTATGTTGCATATACATTATAATATTTTATTTATTATGAATACGTTAGTGTCATTTGAAGCTAGTCTTTTGAACGTGGAAAGGTAACAAAAGCCACCTGCAACACATCAACTCCGAAAACACTACAATATTACTGGAAACAGAAGGAACGCTTCGTGCTTCACTTTTCTATAATAGCGTGTAAACTCCTTCTTCACACGGAAGTGTGGTAAAGGCTGTTCGCGACAAAGTGAGCTTTTTTGAAATCAACCTGAGAAAAAAGTCACTGCTTCCACCTGCATGGAATGTAACTGGCGCACTGAGTGACATGCGCCCAGTCAAGTTGGTAACGAAGGGGGGAAAATAGTTCCATATCTTACCGTCGAATAAAAATTGTTAGGTAACCATTTGTGAGAACTTAAATTATTTGTTTCGCTCTCTGTTCGCTTCTGCTTTCCGTTGCCTTTCTAGGATGGATGGGGGATGGCAAGCATTTAGACGCCCGTCATATACATTTCTGCTACTCTTACAAATCCAAACTAACATTACGTGATGCATAAGAAATAGAGAAAACTATTTAACCCAGAAGCGAAGATGTATCAGAAATTCATTGTAACAAAATCATTAAATTGTATACAGTATATCAACGCATTTCGGTGACAAGAATAATTCGCGTGCTCATTTTCCTTCATTCCGGCGCCCTTTAATACATTCAAGAAGGTACAATGTATACCCTGCTTCCCCCTAGTTCCTACGCCACTGCTTGTCCTGGGTGTCTGCCCGCGATGCATCAACGTCGATTTAGAAGCAACCAAACCCTGAGCGCTCCAATCAAGTACGAGCTGTTCGCGATCAAGTGAGCACTTTTGAATTCAACGTTTAAAAACTGCCACTGTTTCTACCTGCATATATGTTAACGGATACACTGTCTGGCATGCGTCCAGTAAAGTTGGTAAGGATGGAGGGGAAATAGTTCCATGTCTTGACGTTGAAGTAAAATGTTATTTAAACATTTGTGAATACTGAAAATACTTTTTCTTTCTTTCTTTTTTCTGTGTTTTCATTGTATATTAGAGTCAGAATCAGCAAATTTGTAAAATCTGTACTTTTCCAATAATTCTACAGTTGCACTTCACCAACGTATGAATAGAGTGGCAAGGCCCATGGCGATGTTAATTTCACGTGCAGCGTATCAAATGTGTATACAAGTAGTTCTTCAGCAAGGCTTTCTAAAGTGCTCAGTTTACAGTGAACGGCCTTTGAGGGAATGACTTAGTAGTCGGTCATGAAAGCAGTAACATATTTCAGTCTAGGTTTCTTATCATTCTTTCGCAAAAATTTCATGTCCTTAAGGGCAACTATTCTAATGTTGACATCGGTTAACTGCGAGTAGTCTTTAACAATCTGGAAAGTAGTAACGTACCTAGGACTGGCCATTAGATATGTTAATCATCTAATGCTACATATACTATTTACTATTTTTCTAGGATCTTTAGTGATGGCAACATTTAATTATTAGTTATATTTAAGTGCATTTGTTTCCGTGCGTGGCTTGTTGGCTTGGAAACTAAGAGGAGCTCAGTAGACAGCGATTACAATCACGAGGAAATGTCGACTAGCGGCTTGCTTCCACTGCTAAGGTTACCTGCCTTCCTCTCAGTGTTGGCTGCCTCGTCTCACTGAGTGTCTTCATGTATATACACATGCATACATAAACACGTGTGCGTGTAGGTGTGAGTGTAGTTATGTGTGCACATGTGAGTGCGTGTGCTGGGCCAGTGCGATTAGGAATCCCCGTCTTGTGCAGACAGATTTGGACACGCGGTGAGGTGGGAAGCTTAATGAAGTTAAATGCCTAATTTCTTCCTGATATTTCGCGGATATTTTTAACTTTCGCGACACCATAACAATTGAAATTTTTTATGAAAATGTAGCATTAATTGAAAAGTAAATTTCTGATAGTTAAGCACAATTATGCTTGAAATAAATTTCGAAATGTATTTTAGACATAATTCTTTATTTAAGTTGAAGCTACTCTTAAAGTTATAGTAATCCCATTAAGCTCATTCCTATAAATCCGGCGCTTTGTTGGCTTCTGGTTAGGTTGAAGTTTATAGTAAACATTACTATCTTGGCGTCCGGGTTGTAGCAGTGACCTCGTGGTTATAGTAACCGACGCTTCTCCTTATATTTCAGTTTAGACTGTACATTGGTTAGTGGAGAACTTTTGAAACCAACCTTTGAAAAACGCCACTGCTCCTGCCTGCATATATTTTAACGGGTACACTAACTGGTATGCGTCTAGTCAAGTTGGTAACGGCGAAGTGAAAGTAGTCCCATGTTTTAACCTTGAATAAAAGATTTTAGGTAAAGGTTTGTGAACACTAAAAATATTTATTTTCCTTTCTGTTTTTTTTTATTGCATGGATAAAGTGATCAGGCTCAGGGCAATGTTAGTTTTACAAATGGCGTAAGAATACACAATGTGCATGCAAGTAGACCTTAAGCAGGACTTTCAAAAGTGATCAGTTTACCGTGAACAGCCTGCAACATCAGTGAGCATACATTTAAATATACGCTCGCAATACGAAGTCGTTTGTTAAGAACAAATTGTATTAGTTCGCTAGCAACGTAACTATAAGCATGCATNCATCAGTGAGCATACATTTAAATATACGCTCGCAATACGAAGTCGTTTGTTAAGAACAAATTGTATTAGTTCGCTAACAACGTAACTATAAGCATGCATTCCAGCTTTTAATTGAGTACAGGTATAAGTCGTTGTGACCCGCAAATTTTTTAAGGGTTTCTTTCAGAAGTTCTTACTTGACCGTGAACAGTTTTTAAGCGTATTCAGTCTGTTACGAATGAGCTTTTAAGCCATTCATACGTGAAAGTGTCTAAGGGCGTAGCTCAATAATGACTCATGATTACGTAGAGCAGTATTAGATGAGGTTTATTACACATAAGGATTATACAATAACTATTTAAATGACTATTGATCGGGGGAGCTTTAAATTGAATACCAAGATGCTTATTAATTTTATTAATATTTCATCAGCTTCTCTGTTTTTATAAATAAAATTTTGTAAACAATTACTTAATATAACGTCTACTGTAAGTACCACTATAGCGAAACTTGTAATACAATTGTTAATTAATTGTTCTGTTTATTACATCTTCACGTAAATAAAGTGAGTATGTTTACATGAACCACGACTTTGTTTAGTCTATTCGCGGTATCTTCACACTTTTGGAATCAAACCTTAGATATTCACCTCATAAATGATGTGTTTGATTGTTCACTAAACATCTTATATATCACAATTGTTTTACACTCCTGCTAACACGGAAGCATGAAAGTATCTTATTCTTCGTTAAGGTATTCGTTTATTTACCTTTAACGATAACTTATTATTATTAACAATTGATATGGATAAAACTAAAGAGAAAATATGTGTGTTGGTAATGCCTTGTAAGAAATAGTTCTTATGAAAAATTGTTTTACATTGAGTGCGCTCGAATGTGGCGCGTGGTCCCTTTGGTGTAATTTTTTAGACTTAAGTTTAGCTTTGTTTGCATGAGGCGGAGGAATATCCTAGAAGTAGCGTTTTACCGGGGCTTCAGAAAAGTTGGAAGTAACCGTGAATGGACTATAATACGTGAATGTAGTCAGTCAAAGATTGCAATTATTTGTAAGTGGATCTGTGGGAAAACTAACTGACCATACCTGCCGTAGAATGAATACAGAGTAGAGTGCACATGCAAGCTGCGCAGTACTCACTCTTCTTGTCTGAACATTGGACTGCTTTCTTTAAGGGTTGAACTGTTAAAAAAAAGNGCAAGCTGCGCAGTACTCACTCTTCTTGTCTGAACATTGGACTGCTTTCTTTAAGGGTTGAACTGTTAAAAAAAAAGTGGATTGCATTTGAAATTATAAAGCCGTTCATGTAATTAAATACTTTGAAAAGTTTCTACACTTTGTNAAAAAAAAGTGGATTGCATTTGAAATTATAAAGCCGTTCATGTAATTAAATACTTTGAAAAGTTTCTACACTTTGTCTTACGTAGTATTAATGCAATTATAATATACTCAAGTGAGCCAATGCTATTTTATCCACATAAAACCACGGTTTTTTTTTAAATATACGCTTACTAACATGTGTTTTCATTACTTTTGACTAAGTGATGTCGATATTTCTGTGAGAGATGGGTGAGTCAGTGTTAAGGAAATGCGCAGACGACGAACATCGGTGTACGTCATCCTCAGTCTGTGTTTGAAGCGAAATAAGACTGAAGTACTCGCTTTATGTACGATGGTGTAACGTTTAAAGTGCATGTACCATGTTGTAGATTATCTTTAGGAAATGGAAAACTTCGCAAATGTGTTTCACGAGCTTCTTTTCAAATACGTATGCATATCAGTATTTTGTCGATTAAATAACAGTTTATTAGCCGTACCCTGCTGAACTTTGAACCAATAACAATCCTGCAAGTAAACAAGGACGGGGCGAGTAAGTGAAGAGATTTGGACGGCTATTAACATAGAGGTCTTGAGAGCCGATGAGAGTGAAGCGAGGTGAGTATGGAGCAGCGCCGGAATGCAAAGGCGAGGTAAACTGGAGATTCCCGAGAAAACGCGCCGACCAGCGGCATCGTCCGGCACGATTCCCACGTGCGAAAATCCGGGAGCGACCCCTCCGGGAATCGAACGCGGTTCGCCTTGGTGGGAGGCGAGTAGTCTAACCACTGCACCACCGCGTCCCCTTAACAAGGACGGACTGCAGTGCTACCTGGTGTGAGGTAAAACTAACCACTCATAGGAGCAGCAGGCAAAGTGCAAACAGCTGAGGCTTGAGTGCACAGAGACTAATCTACGGCTCGCCTAATCAATGACATTTCCCTGTACCCTCTTGCTCCCACTGACACCACGAGGGTTGAAAGAAGTGCATCAAAACTAAATATACCCAGCTTCCTGTTCTATACTTTAAGAAACATTCACAAATGTACAAGAACATTACGTTCTCATATTAAAAAGCACAAATGCTAATGTGTCTTACAATACCTTTATGGTATATTTCGTTGTGTCCTTTAGAAGTTAAAATTCTAGGNAAGCACAAATGCTAATGTGTCTTACAATACCTTTATGGTATATTTCGTTGTGTCCTTTAGAAGTTAAAATTCTAGGTTGAAAAATTAAGCACTGGCAATGAAAAATAATTTTTAATTTCATCTCTCAAAGAGTTATTTTTCTGGTTTGTGACCAGACGTCATTTACGTGAGGTATTTGTTACTTCTCAATGTTAAGAAAAGGAATCGAAGTAGTCCTTAAATTTTTTTTTATTGAGCAGAATTTTCTAAAATTCACTTTTTATCACTTTCTGGAAACGAACCTATGTCCTCCAAACTGAATTTAGAAAGTTTATTCATTTGAGCGAACACATTCGTATGGTTATAGATAATTGAGGCAGTTTCATCTAGAGGTCTTTTTATGCTGTTTCCACCGAGTTGAGAATTTATAATCGTTCCCTTAGTAGGTTTTCCCATTGCGCGACACCGAAGACTGGGAAAGAGGAAACAATTTGTGAGTTAATTTTAGGATCTGCCCTTGTCTTTTAATCTTTATGGCATTTCCTGTTGAACTGAGTTGGAGGAACGGGATATAGGAAGAAGACGGTAGACGGTAAACGGAAAAAGTGGTTTCTATGTGAAAAACGGTCGTCAAGTTGGAGACGCGGCGACCAGATTGTTGGAAGTCAAATAGCGATTTCAATGAACGAGTTGCAAAAACTTTGCGATGTCGGGAGGGGAGGCTGCGAAACGGGATTCTGCCCATTTCATTTCATTTCACATCATCGCCGGAGAAAAGAGGGTGGTTTGGGAGGGGTGCAGGGTGGAAATTACGAAGATTTCTACTTTCGCAACTCGAGAAAATGCTGGATGATAAATTTGTGAAGATTCGTGTAGAAAGTAAACCAAACAGAACAGGATAAATAAAACGCCGTGATTTTTTTCCCCCGACTGCAAACAAAAGAAAGTTTGTTTCATAAAGTACTCGCTTTGTCTGAACACATTTATGAAAGCAAACATCTTGGCTTCCATACACAATAATGCTTCATCGGATTGTGTAAAATACTTGCCTCATTTANATTTATGAAAGCAAACATCTTGGCTTCCATACACAATAATGCTTCATCGGATTGTGTAAAATACTTGCCTCATTTATTTGATTTTTGTTCTCGCAGTACTTCTAAAAGAAGGACTTTCTTTCTTTGAGAAGAGAGATGAAATCTTTAAAGAAATTATCTCGCTCACTTTTTCGATAAAAAAAGGCTTTCCGTTGTTAAGTTAATATTATTTTTGTATGTACATCGGTTACCGACAAATTTTACATTGTCACCAGATTTTATATAAATACAATACTTAGTGAATGATACTAGGGTTATTCTTTAGACTTCAGTTATAAGTTTAATTTTAAGAACATGGTAAAACTTTTACAGTACTAAGAGGAAGTATTGTATGTGAGAAGATTTCTGCGTAAAAAAAAAGNTTTAAGAACATGGTAAAACTTTTACAGTACTAAGAGGAAGTATTGTATGTGAGAAGATTTCTGCGTAAAAAAAAAGAGTAAAATTGCATGTTCGATAAATAGTTGAGTCTACGAGAACCTCGTGAAGATATTGTCTAACCAGNAAAAAAAAAGAGTAAAATTGCATGTTCGATAAATAGTTGAGTCTACGAGAACCTCGTGAAGATATTGTCTAACCAGAATGAACAAAGTGTGTACCCATTTCCCCCCTTTATTTAAAAACTGCAAGCTTCCTTCGTACCTCCTGGAAATTTTTTTACTTCGCGTTTTTCGAAATACTCTGTACGCGAATCTACAATAACTCGTTCTGAACTGTACTTTTGCGTCGTTCACAATTGCAAGCACTCGGCTTTGTAGTCGAGTTGTATTTCAAAGTTGCCGGTACACAGGGTGATAATGGAAGTATATAAAGCATGTATCACGTATATCAGTCAGGTGCGGACACTTCACGTTAATGTTGCACAATCGTAATGTACGGCTCTTAAGTTGGCGTCAAACAAACGCACGATGCCAGTCACACAAACAAGAGACGCTCGAACTGTGTCCACGCGCATGCAGGGCGACAACTCTACACAGCTGTCCGCGGTTCGTTGAGGACTTCAGTAATAATATCTAGAGCAAATATGAAATTGAGTGCGGTTGTCTGCTTCATGTCCAACACGAAATGGCTGGTTCGCCAATAGTACCTATTTATTAAAATTATGCGTGGGAAATGTAATCTTGGTTGGCACAACTGTTCACACAAATACGGCTGTGAAATTGTATTACATTTCATCCGAACGTGTGCCAGTAATACTAATAATAAAGATTTCTTAATTTTTTTTCAGTGAAGTTACGGCTTACCGCATTCTCTTATACAGAACCACATTTTTGAGTATACAAACTGTAGAGATATGATATCTTAGGATAAAACCGAGCACTAAGGCGCGGTGATGAAGGACTAGACCCGCATTCTGGAGGACCCCGGTTGAGGATTCCCGGCCTGGCCATCCTGATTTCGGTTTTCTCAAATCTTTCTAGGCGAATGCTGGGATGGTTCCCTAGTAAAGGCTCTGACCTATTTCTCCCCTATTTTCTGAATGTGTCTGTTTGGGAGCACTCAAAAAATTACTTTTAAAATTTTAATAAATAAAAACGCACATTATATTCATAGAATATGTTCCCTATCGTATAAAGAGTGATCGTAATTCGACCGACCATCTTCTTGAGGTCATTCCTTATGCAAAAACAAGTGGGAAATATTCGACACTCTTTACCCGAACTTAATATTAAGGGAAATGGGAGGCCTTGAAAGTCGATATTTCAAACTCTATATTTCCCGAAACATCAGAAACGAAGTGAAATTAAATTACGATTCTCCGAACTTGTTTTGTCTTCAACTTAAGAGTGAACTCTCTTGAAAACCTCCCGCCGCGATGGAAAATAACAAGGGTGGCCATCTTCTAAATGCAGACAACATCTTTACCGTAAACAGTTACGGGCATTTGATGCTGGTTTATTGAGCAACGTGAGCTAGTTGACAAAAATGGTCCTCTTGTTGCAACGACCCAGGACCTACCGTTTTCGTGTAATACAAACACAAAACTTGGGCTGCAGCGATACAGTGCCTACCACGTAGGCAACACTGCGTGCACAAGCCGGTGTGTCCTCTGCGCAGACGATGGTCAAGGATATTTGAACCACTTACTGTAAACCACATGTACCATTCATTACTGATCTTACAGTAGTGAAGCTGCGTGTTGGTTTCCGGCCGTACTGTGCGATTCCCTCAGGGTGATATTGGCATTGCTTACGCGCCTTCAACTCTATATCCGCCACCAAAATATTTGTGTGTGCTTTTTACATGAAAAAGGCGGGTCCTTTGTATTTGTAACAATTGTGGACCATTTTTGTTCATTAGATCACACTTCTCAATAAACGAGCATCAAACTTTCATAGTTCCTGATGGTCAAATGTTGTCTGCAACAAGACGGTAGCCACCCGCCCCCCTCCTGTCATTTTCATTATGGCGGGAGGTATTATTGAAAGTTTGCTCTTAAGTTGAACATCGATAAAATAAAGTAATATTCGGATAATTTAAATTTGTTTTACTTAGTTTATGGTATTTTGCAACAATAGAGTTTAAAATTTATATTTTTAAGGGCTTATACTTTTCTTATATTCCATTTGATTTTGAATGATGAATCACTCCACTACGTTTGTCGATTGAATATGTTAAGTAAATATATATTTGGTATGCATATGCTCTACCGTAAATAAGTTCAAATACGGCGCAACATAAAGTAATTTAGCGGAGTGTTTGGAACTGTCTTCGCCTTTGAGCTCGCTTAATTACTACAAACAGTGGATAATGGGGATTAAGCCTTGGTGTGTACAATACTGGACAAGTTAATATAATCTGCGCAGCACGTTACAAATTTGTAAACACAGGGAGTCAATAGGTAAGCAAAACATCTACATAAGAGTTTCGAAGTTTTGTCTTGCACATTTAAATGTAGCTTACTGATTAGGCCCATGTTGATTATTTTTCCAGCATCAATATCAGCTCGTATTTTTTTTATTTAGAGCAAATATCGGTACGCATTAAAGGTATCCGTCAACCGGTATTGGTAAATTCCATANCTCGTATTTTTTTTATTTAGAGCAAATATCGGTACGCATTAAAGGTATCCGTCAACCGGTATTGGTAAATTCCATATTGAAGTTAGAATTTTCCATAATGGCCTGTATTGCAATTCATATTTTATTTTGTGCCAAGTTTGTAATCATAAGTTTTTATGTATGTCTTTATATTTTCTCAATAAATGAAAAAAATATTTTCTTGCATTTTTTTTGGCTAAACTTTGACCTCTAAATCGCCAAGTGCTCAAAACAGGAAATAGTTCGTTTCATAATTTAAAAAAAAAAAACCTTGTATTATAAGTTTTGCAACGGTTCTATATTTCGCAAAACTTAAAGTAAAAATTTAGGAGGAAATATTAATATATTTCCTCCTAAACTACAGCAGAGAAACGGTGTGTTATGGACGTTAGGAAATAAAGTACAAAGCAAAATATGCATGTGATGTATAGTTACAAATACACTTAAAAGTGTAATTTAGGTTTCGAGGACAAACAATGTTGGTTCTACGCGGAGCTTTCTTCGCCACTGTAACCAGAAAATTATCGTTTCCACAGCATTTGGCATATACACGCAATTTACATCCATTTCTTCAAACATCAGAAAGTATTATTAAGGCACCTGGCGGTAAGAGTCGTGAACTCCAAAACTATTGATTCGTGTTGAAATTTCGCTCGAGACTAAAATACATTTGCGTTATAATTTATACACACAAAGTGAAACATAAAATATTTTTCGGTAATATTTTTTTTCTTCCTAAGTACAGAATAAACTAACTAGCCATTTGACGGAGACTTTCTGTGAATTTACGCAGAGTTCTGTGAAATAGACTGGCATTCCATGATTGGAAAAGCAGCATGTTCATAATTTCAAGTACAACTCTGGGAAATTTTCTACGTAAAATGGAGGAAATTTTTTAAACAGTGTATATGGTGGAAACAAATTAAACCACGAGCACATTGTTCAACGTCCACGAAAGGTGAAATTGTCAAAAGCAATTGTTTCAAAGATTAAAAAAATAGTCTGCTGGTGTGTTTATTAAGCGCCAAAGAACGTCAAAGTCAAATGTCACTTAATCACATCTATTAGTTTGTACTTTTTCAAGTGACGTAATTGGACGATAGCGAGTGGAATACTCTAACCTTTTCAGACCCTTTTAAATTTACGGTTGCAGGTGTTGCAAACAAACAATTCTATGATGTGCGCTGTACTTAAATCGAACAACACTTGCTTGTAGCCTATATGTTCGCCTTCAATTATGAGCTAGACCAGTAAGAATGTTTGCGGATCATTTACCCACAGGTAAGATCATTGGTCGTTGAACTTGGCAGTGTACAGTACAGACCATAAATTACGCACATGTGCGTAATGTGCACTATTGTGTACACGGTCTGAATGGGCTAAAGTGGTTCGGTAATTATCTCAGTTCTTTATACAAATTTAACTAGCGTTAAAATCGTTGGTCGACATTTCATAATGCACGTTGAAAACTCCGAGAACCAAGGAGTTTCATATTGTAAATGACACCCAATATCCATAACTTGCTGGAGATTCTGTTTCGCGTTTAAATCCCTTGGTGGAGGTTCCGCTTCTTGCTGTTTGCTCTGGGGCGTTCCTTTGAGATGAACCGTCGCACTGCCGGGGGAGGGTTATGGAAGCAGAGAAGAAGAATGGANTTGCTCTGGGGCGTTCCTTTGAGATGAACCGTCGCACTGCCGGGGGAGGGTTATGGAAGCAGAGAAGAAGAATGGAGAGGTAATGGAGAGAAGGGGAAGGAGAAAATGGGAGGATCCTGTACCTGCCCCAAGGGGATGTAGCAGGGAAGATTAAAATCTCAGATCGATTACGGCGTGAGTGAGATAGTTGTAATTCTACCTTTTAACACGTGGAATACGGGATTGGCATGGTGGATCGTTTGTTCTGTGTGAGTAGAGAGAAAAATAACAGTAAAGGTTGCGTAGGTTTGTAATGACTGTTCACAGTAAACTGAACACTTTTGGAAGCGCTGCTTATGATCTAAGTATGAGTGCATTGCGTATTCTTCCGTCATATGTAACATTAATATTTACACGAGCCTGATCACTTTACACACGCGTCGATCAAATTAAATCGTGAAATTATTATAAAAGTGAGTATTTTATAAATGTCCTTATTATTACACCTATTTACGCCCTACATCTGANAAATCGTGAAATTATTATAAAAGTGAGTATTTTATAAATGTCCTTATTATTACACCTATTTACGCCCTACATCTGAAAATACGGAAGTCAGTGGAAATAATTTCAGTATTTACAAGTGTTTACAGCTAATACTTTAAATTCAACTTTACATTGGACTCACTATCTCTGTCATTACCAACTTTACTGGGCACATGCGATTTATAGTGCCCGTTAAAATATATGCAGGTAGGGTTAGTGACATTTTTCAAACGTTGTTTTCAGAAGCGCTTAAATAACCGCGAATAGCCTATGAAAATGTAAATGGCGTTGCACGGGTCGGGAGAATGTTCAGTAGTGAATATGCTCGCTTGTATACAAGAACCAAAAGAAAGCTTCACACGAGCATTAGACGTCAGCACCGTGCACCGTAGTAGCAGTTTACGAAGTTTATGTAATCCTACTGCAGTCGGGAAAATGCAGGTAGGAAGTGAGGCTTGACGTCTCGCAGACAGCGAGGTCGTTATAGACGGAGCGAGTTGCTTAGAGAAGGAGGAACGAAGAAGGAACAGGCCTCGGCGTGCAAGGAACCATCCCAGCATTCGCCTCGAGTGATTTAGGGAATACATCAGGATAACTGGACCNACAGGCCTCGGCGTGCAAGGAACCATCCCAGCATTCGCCTCGAGTGATTTAGGGAATACATCAGGATAACTGGACCGGGATTCGAACCCACGTCCTTTCCGATACGAGTCTGGCGATTTATCACTACGCCACTGTATTTTGTATTTTCGTAGCTCAGATTCGTTTTTCCTATTAGAAGTAAAACTTTCCGTGTTACACAGTCATGTTTAACCGTGTGTAGATGTGTTTCCACTGCCAATAAAAATTAAATAATAATTTTGAGCTTAACAGTGCCTTGTAAATAAGCGCCTTAAATAGCATCTTGCAGAATTCAGTTTTTTNTTAAATAATAATTTTGAGCTTAACAGTGCCTTGTAAATAAGCGCCTTAAATAGCATCTTGCAGAATTCAGTTTTTTTTTAAATTTGACATTAGACTAAATTTTGTACTTTCGTTTGATTACTGGCATTCGGCAATCCCTGAAGGCTCTAAAATAAATATCAAACTTACAAAGCCGGAGTACCTTATTTCCAATGACGCTGTTCCAAAGATAAGAAACTCCTTCAACCCTTTGAACTCGTATGTCAAAGCCAGGTTCGCCATCTTTAATTTAATTTCCTGCTCTAATCCTTTGGCTAGTTGACCTTCCCAGTCGCAACAATTGCGTCTGGTTGACCTATTACAGTCAAAGTCCTCTATAAAGATACTTTTTTCTCAGCATTATTGGATATGGTCAGGGTTTTGTGACAGATAAATTTGAGTGTAGCTAATAAATCTAGCCAATGTATTTGATATGTTTAAGACAGTGAAGATAATTCTGTCAGCAAACTATAAGGTGAATGTTGCATGACACTAATATAATTAAGGAAAAACTCTAAGGGCACGGTTACACTAAAAGCTGCATTTAAACACGTTTAGTTAAATGGTCACCACAGTAAACGTGTTCGCGTGATAACATGTGTGTAGCTGATAACACGCGTAGGGAGTGAGTGAGTGAAGAGATTTGGACGGTTTTCAACATCGAGGTCTTGATAGCCGATGAGGGTGAAGCGAGGTGAGTATGGAGCAGCGCTGGAATGCAATTACGGAGGAAACGGGAGATCCCACGAGAAAACCCGCCTACCAAAGTCATCGTTTAGCACGATTTCCACTTGCAAAAATCCGGGAGGGATCCAGCCGGCAGTCGAACCCGGTTCGCCTTGGTGGGAGGCGAGTGCTCTAGCCGCTGCGAACCGTGGCCCCACCAATAACCAAAGCAATGCTGCATATACACACATAGAATATTGAAGTCTATCCTGTTCGTGAATAATTTCGCTAAAAACAGGTGGATCTGCCGATAACTGTAATATATAGGCCATCAGTAATATTGTTTAGTCGAGTAACCATATTCTTTTCTATAGGAACAGACTCAATAAGCCGCGAGAGACGTTTTGTTGAATAAAATAAGGTTTGTTTGACGCTAACAAATTAATTCTTTTTATAGGGGCAATTTAATACATCTCTGAAAACAAATAATTTTGTGATTCTTATTTGGTTGCAGCAAACTGTAAATTTTGGTTCGTACATGGCTCCATGTACATCAAACTGCTTCGGTTATTGTGAAAAACAATTGAAATCACGATCAGGTCTCGAAATCGTACTATTTGCGCCTGAACTCTAGACTAGATCCAGCAACGTCAGCTAAAATTACTACAAGCCAAACCTGAATGTTTTTAAATACATATATTTCATATACAGGTCATGTACGTAAATAAATATTTCAAGTTTTTACAACTATACTTTTTAGTTTTCTATTGATCTTGTTTTATTAAGACTTGTGTTCTATTACTAATCATTCAATAAATGCACTAATAAAGACTTTTACTGGCCTAATTGTCATACAAATTAGAAACACCCGGGTTGTATTTTCGAACGAAGGAAATCGAATGAGTCGCCATTCAAAGGTATACAATTGGTTCAGCTAAATATTTTGTTCACGGCCTAGTTTTTTTGGTTCGACGTGTATTGTGTTACGAGAACGAATTTAATCTTGTTGAGTTTAAAGTTTTGTTTGCTCAAAAAAATATGTTGTTGAGGCTATGG
>NQII01004287.1:99588-148838 GCA_002778355.1 Clitarchus hookeri
CAGTGCTTAGAAAGAGCTGTTTTTAGCCATTTTGAAGTGATATGAAGTTGTGTTTGTAATGTTTGAAAGCACTTAAGACACCTCGCCTGAAGTGCGTGTTCTTTTCGTAGATCAGTGTTCTGAGTAGGATATTTAAATATAGCTTGCATGGAAGTTTTCTCGCGAAAGGCATATAAGAGACGAGGTATGAATGTGGTGTGATGTGTTTTGTCGAAGGCGGAGCCGGCGCTCATGTTCGACTCGGTGTACGTGTTCGCGCACGGGTTGGCAGCCCTGGACCGCAGCCACGTTCTCAGGCCTGCCAACCTCTCCTGCAGCCTCGAGAAGCCCTGGGACGATGGCCTTAGTCTCTACAACTACATCAACTCCGTGAGTACCGTTATACCTCTGCACTTTTCGCATACCTCGTACATAATACTTTGGCCCTTAGGGGTTACTTTGCCGCTAATTTTAACTAAGTCTACTTACTACGTTAACTTCTAAAAACAACTTGTATATTTAGAGGAATTTGCCTATTAATCGAAAGTCCTCGATTAATATTTATTTAATTTGTAATCAGTATGTATACCGCCGTTATAAGTTTATTTGTGCTTTATTCTGTTTTGTGGTTAAGTTATCAGATAGCAGCAAGAGAACCAACATTTCCATTTATAATAATTGCAAAAGTAAATACTACTCTCCAATATAATCGCCGAACGGTAATTATTTGAAAAAAATCACAAACTGTTNAGGGGTTACTTTGCCGCTAATTTTAACTAAGTCTACTTACTACGTTAACTTCTAAAAACAACTAGTATATTCAGAGGAATTTGCCTATTAATCGAAAGTCCTCGATTAATATTTATTTAATTTGTAATCAGTATGTATACCGCCGTTATAAGTTTATTTGTGCTTTATTCTGTTTTGTGGTTAAGTTATCAGATAGCAGCAAGAGAACCAACATTTCCATTTATAATAATTGCAAAAGTAAATACTACTCTCCAATATAATCGCCGAACGGTAATTATTTGAAAAAAATCACAAACTGTTTATATTTATACCCATTCACCTTTTCAGACACAAATCGACTTATGTTTTCAGGCGTTGCAAATAAGAAGATTTTTTCTTATTGTTTCTTGCTGTACTTGAACTGACATAGTACTTGATTCATAATCGCGACCAAAGAGCTTTAGGCTTTGCGTTTGGGGTTACTGGTACGAATCAGTCGTAATTAGTGGTTAGTAAGACCACCTGTTTTTTGCAAAAATATTTGTGCGTATGATAGACACTAACTTTCTACATGCACACTACAGTTATCCTTTGGCTATTGGCCGGGTGCCTATGTAAGGACACATTCTCACTTCACTGGGCCTATCAGAATTAAGTTACTTGGACACTGAGATCCCGTTATTGGCTGGCAGACACCTCAGATGCGTGAGAGTTCGAATCATCCAACTACGAAATTGTTTCTGAACTAACGTATACACCAGTACAACTAAACATGGAATCTTTTCAAAAAAAAAAAAAAAAAAAAGACTACATTTATAAGCTATTCGCGGTAAAATGAGCATTTTTTAAGGCTCTTCTAAATCTTTCTCTCAGTCAGTTTTTATATTTTTGCCCCTTTTTAGTATAAACATTTCCATGTGACTAATAAACGCAGTGTTTGCATTTCACCAGTCTCAAACGTCAACGCCTGAGGTCGCAACTATATGAACTTATTGGTGGTTAATGCGTATTAGGAGGGGCATAAGAAGCGTTTACATGACGATGAATAGCCTCAGGGAGGAACGTTGGGCACTGAACCCCACAGCGAAGGCCTACTGTAGCGGACAAATATAACCTTCGTGTGCGATACTGAGGCGACATCCCTCCTTACGGCTTATAAAAGGCTAATAATTAGGTTCTCCTGACTCTCCGACACACCGCCGTCAATCCCGGCCGCTCTCGCACTACAAATCAGTTTACTAAATAGACTGCCGGAACGTGCCTGCAACGGTTTTAAGTTGAGTTGAGAGATTTGGTCGTCGGCTCTTAACAACGAGGTTTTGAGCGCAGATGAGGGGGAAATGAGATTATAATGGAGCAGCACTGGAATTCAAGGGTGGGGGAGACGAGAGATCTCCGAGAAAACCCGCCGACCAGTTGCATCGTCCGGCACAATTCCCACTTGCGAAAATCCGGGAGTGACCCGGTCGGGAATTGAACCCTGTTCGCCTTGGTGGGAAGCGAGCAGTCTAACCACTCAGTGACTGTGACCCCTTCAGCGATTTAAATTTTAATTATTGTATAACTCTAAATGTTTACATATATAAGTAGAGGAGAAATGGCGAATTTGGCGCAAGGGGATGAGGACCAAGAGCGTCCGAGCTGTTCATGCTCTGTCATTCTATTCCCCCGGTGGCCATCTTGTCTCCCATGTTGTATCCATGTGACATTGACCTTGACCTTTGAACCCGATGACTTTCAACCCAAAAATTAAAAAAAAATTATTATTTTTTAATATATAAAAAATTATTAAAATTATTAAATAAAAAATTATCTTAAAATTTATTAAAAAACTTAAATTTCTGGAGATCGCCTCTCTCCTTCAATACTCATTCTGCCATCTTGGTAGGTGCAGTCCACCATCTTGGTAGGCATCACAGCCACCATCCACCATCTTAGTCGGTGCAGTTCCCCATCTTGATAGGTGCAACCGTCTGCCATCTTGGTCAGTGTAGTCCGCCATCTTGGTAGGTGCAGTCTACCAACCTGTTAAGTGCATTCCATTATCTTGGCCGATGCAATCCGCCGTCTTGGTAGGCGTCATAACCACCATCCGTCATCTTGGTTTTTTCGTTTGTCATTTGTTTATACATTATTGGAGTTTGTCTCTCACCTTCGTTCGACTGCGATATTGAATTTCGTGTGTTTTCATCACCAAGGTGGCGCTAGTGCATTAATTTACCCACCAGGCGAGTTGTCTGGTTAGCCACCAGGCGGCAGCCATATTTGATTATGTTTTTAAAGTGTAGATGGTGCTGTCGGCACCCTCCATGTTAGATTCTATTTTCAACAAATATGTAGCATTAATCTATTTCACTGCCTATCTAGAAAGCATGCAGTATACACAAGCCATTGTTTGACACAGAAAAGTTTAGATCCTCCATGTTTAATCTCCTCGCCGTTTCTTCACAATTATTTAATCAACTTTTTTCGAAAAAACGCCCCATGCAGGACGTACTTGGTAGTTTCCTAAACCAGCATTTTATACTTCTGTTCGCGTACAAGTATAGGTTATTCATTGTGAAGTGAGCACTTTTGAAAGCTCTCACATTTGAAATAATAGTCAATCAATATATTTTATTTTAGCCTTAGACGTTAACTTCCGAGTGCGATGGAACACACACTCTGTGTTTATTACTTACATGGCGATATTTATGTAGAAAAGTGGTTAAAGGGTAAAAAAATGGCTAAAAGGAAAAGGTAACCAGGGCCTCCAAAGTTCTCACTTAATCGTGAACAGCCTATATTTTATTTTTGCTTAAATATAACTTTTACATATATTTTGTACTTGGCCTAGATTATAATATGCTATTTATAGTTAATACGATTAAATTTAAATTATTAATATCTATTAAGAAAAAGTTCTTACACGAAACATTAATACATTGAGTGCGCACGAATCCGGTGCATTGCCCCTTAGTGTAATTTTCTAGACTAGTTTAAGCTTTGTTTGCATGAGGCGGAGAAATATTCTGTAACTAAAAATTCACAAAAGTTGGAAGTAACCGTCAAAGGAACTTTCTCGCCAGTCGGCATCCCAACCAATAAGGAAAATCTCGCATTACGCAGTAGCCAATCAGACATAAGGCCAGTTCTCGGAGCTTCAAGTCGCCATCAGATAATGGGATTCACGCACATCAAAGGAAATGGCCGCCATTTCGACTCTGTGTGCTTATCTACTCTGCGATATGATAGTGGGCAAGGAGACTGTACAAGTTGCCTTTTCAGACCCAATTTAATTTACGGTTTCAGGTATTGCAATCGAGCAGTTTAATGATGCGTGCTGTACTTCAGTATACTCAGCACTTGTTTCGTAGTGACAGCCAATGAACTGTAGGTCGTATGCTCGGCTACAGTTATATGAACCACATATAACCCAGACCAGCCAGATAATGCGAATAATTTTCTCACAGGTGTTCATTGAGCTTCATAGTTTGCAGTATAGGAAAAAAATTACCTAAGTTTGTGTAATGCTTACAATTGCGTACACTGAGTCTAAATGGGTTAAAGTTCTTGAGCCCGCCATTGGTGGTAGCCGTGAGCGCATGCTTACGCAACAAAGAACTTTTTAGAAAAAAAAATGACGTTGGCCTTAGGAAAAGAAACTGGTAAATATTAATGTTAGGGGTGCGTGGCGAATGCTCGCCTTGTGGAACGTGTGATGTATTCTCCGAGGCCAGACGAGAACGTCAAGAGTGACGCAACGGTTTGTCTAGCGGCTGCTTTTTGAAGGGTAGGCGGTGGTGTATGAAGGGTGGAAAGGGGTAAACAACCCCTCACCACCCTCTAGTCTCGTGGAAATACGCGCGCACCCAGCCGTGAAATTGAGCAGGCGCGCCGAATGCGAAGAGGGGCGGGTTCGCGACCCCGCAAGCGAATTTACGACGGCGTTAACGTTAAACTCCGCGTTAACGGTAAGAACAGCACACCCCCCGTCCACAGCACACTCNCCCTCCTCCACCTCCCCACATCTGTGGAGGAGGGGAAACACTGGGTGTGTCTCCGGGGAGGGACCGCGAGGGGTCACAAAACATGTTTATTACAGTTTTCCAACATCTCTGACTGCCGAGTCATGTGTGTGTGCGAGTATGACGTGCTGCTATAGCCTCGCGTCATTCCCCGGGAAACTGCGCATTTATATCAAACAACTCTTATAATCTGAGATCGACTCCAAATTATAATTTATCGTCTGAATTTGGTGGCGATCGGTTGATTGTTTCCCAAAATATGACAGGATAACATTATTTTTTGATATGACATTATCTTAAAAATGGTTTCACAATAAATGCTCTGTTAAGACATCTTTGATACCTGTAATAGATTATGTAACAACGTAAAGTAAAGTTTAAAAGTGTTAAATGGTTTTGTAGATAAAGCATACTACGCTTAAATGTTTATATGGCCACCATTTTGAAAATAATTACCCTAGCATTTCAAAACGTGGCCATAGTTCTACTCGTCTGCCAAGTGTGGTACGGATCGGTTCACTGTTTCCCAAGATATGACATACAAATTGAGGCAAATTTTTCGAAACTGTGCTGTGAAATGTGTACAACTGATGTTGAATTTATTAATAAAGTACTGCGGGCTTCTTACATATTATGAGTAATTATATCTGTTTTTCGCGAAAATATTTCATAATTAATTGTAATCCAAAAAAAAATTATTTCATATCCACTTTCGTAATTGAATTATTTTAACTGTCACCTGTATAAGATGTCTGCCCGCGAATCACGTACGTTCAGTTTCGTAGTAACTTAATGTCAGGTAGACAACGTGTTCTCATAAAGACACGTGTACAATAACCACAGTAAAGTTGCAAGTGTACAATAACCACATTAAAGTTACAAGTGTACATGTAGTATATTGAAGTATAGCCCCTGCGTGGGAATATTCGCTAAAATATGTGGACATAATTGTAAGGATGGAGATGGATTAAAAGTTCCGTGAGTTTCATAAAACGGTGCTTTTTAACGGTACATTATTTAACTTGCAGTGTTTTGTAGAAATTTTTGGCCACTAGATTCCAAACAATTGTTTTCAAAACGTAAAAAAAAAAAAATACTCTGTAGACAGTACCACTAAACCGTCTGATAGTCGTCCTGTATTAACAGTTTANAAAACGTAAAAAAAAAAAAATACTCTGTAGACAGTACCACTAAACCGTCTGATAGTCGTCCTGTATTAACAGTTTGGAGGATTTAAATTACAGAAATTTGGTTCCAATAGCCATATATTTTTTCAGTNTTTAAATTACAGAAATTTGGTTCCAATAGCCATATATTTTTTCAGTGTGTTATTAATTCAAGATGACTTTGACAGATTCAATGGTGCCACGGAAACCTTAAACAATTTTTCCTATTCTTTTGAGCAGGAATGACGATGTGACTTCTCCAGAATGCAGATACCTCGGGAGATAATTCGGAGGCATCTCACGGGAAGAAATAATGCGAAGCCAACAGTTCTTGAAGCCGACTACGAGAAAACTAGGAGCTGGAAAATTAAAAAGGAAGGCTGTGAAATATCCAGGCCTCTCGACTTGCTCTTTCATCGCGGTCTTTCTTCGGAATTAATTGCGCGCGTACAAATGTCGTTCGCGCTGACGAATTGCCGCCCGCGCTGGGGAGCTCGATTCACGGCCGTAACAATAATTAAGTCGCGTTCCCCGGGACTCCCGGGCGGCGAGCCAAATAACTCTTAATCGCCGACGGTTTCTCAGCAAGAGTAATGGAGCGAACGTTGCCCTTAGTAAGGCGCGAGGAAATTTCCTGCAGGTACAGGCGGGAGTCTGCCTTCCCTTTACCCCTTTCTCACCGCCGCTCTCTGCTCCTTACTTTTATCTCATCTCCCGACATCTGCGGCAGATAACGACCTTCAAGAATTCCCGTCGCCGTGGCGCTCGCGCCCATTAGGAGCATTTTCCCTTGCGCGCGCCTGCTAACTCCGAGCGCACACCGCCGTAATATCGCCTGTGAGATATGGCGTCCGCTCGCCGCCTTAATATTCCCTCTCGCATTTGTTAAATTTCGATAAAGTCTGGAAAAGGAGAGAGCGAGAGAGAGAGAGAGAGAGAGAGAGAGTATCTCGGGGAGACCCTGAAGGTGTGGATCCGCAGGGGACTGATAGAAGTTCCTTTTCAGGAAACGAAGAAGCCAATTTGTTCCGCTTGCTCCTGCGATATTGAATCAGCTGGTCCAGCTGCTGTGGAAAAAGGAAGAAAAAGAATATCCTACCTTCATCTCTCAACTCCGGTATTGTAATTGCTAAGGAAAGATAGTGATTCTGCATTCCAATTTTCTGTCATATTAGCAATTCTAATGCTGCAGGACCTTTTTTCCTTAGTAAGTAATCGCTTTCTTTATGTACGTCGCGAATACCAATAAGATACATCGATTTTTGCATCGAGAAGTTTGTTATCCATTTCCTGATATTGAAATATAGTTCGTGACATTTAATGTCTGCATTTTGTCTTAACATTTGTCGTCGTGGGTTGTGGATAGTTTCATTACAGAATGAGATAAAAGTTGCGGGACAGGCAATCAGTTTCGGCATGAGGATACATTATAAATATATTAAGTAAAATGACTATAAACCCTCTGGATTACAACGTTAACGTAATATTTTGTTTCACTAGTATATGAATTATTTTAACATTCAGGATCACGCGTTAATTAATCCAATTACGCTTCGAAATTTTGTTTTCAAAGAAATAGATAAAAAAACTTAGAAATATATGCCTACCAGTAACGAGATTATTTGTATCGCATGTTCCAAGGAGATTTTTACGTGCTTCTATTATCACTAAAGATACGAATAAAAAGGTATTATTTTATAATGTGCATTGTATTGTATTGTATTGTATTGTGAATGGCTTATTAACGTCGCCCAGTATTATGCTTGCAGAATTATTAGAAGACGGTTTACAAAAAAATTATAATCGAACTTAAAGTAACACCCATGCCTTACCTGGGATTCGAACCCTAACCTCCAGAACCCCAGACCGGCTTCATCATGTGAAGTCAAGTATACCATTGAAGAACGATATTGTCGTACCCACGATTAATATTCAAGGCAGCATTTTGTTTCGTATTCGTTTTATTTTTCATTATTATAAAGAAAATTCTATTATACTACCTATGAAGCCAATTACATATGGCCCATTTATGGTTTGGAATCGGATGCCAAGCTGACAAAACGTTGGCTAACATCTGGCATGCAGCCGACACCATTGCTGGTTATGAAGTGGCACCTCTTACTGGCCATCCTCTGTCCATAACTGGCCCAGGTGTGGTGTACACACATGGTCCAAGCATGGCCCATCGATGTACCTCTGCACAGCCACCAAGTGGCCTACAGATGACTACCCATATTTTCACCAGCAATAAGTAGGGCCAGTGATGACTTCTCGCGTAAAAATCGGAGCACACAGTAGACTTCAATACTATATACACACCTCAGCTGTTGTTATACCCCCATTGGCTGCTGGTACCGTGTCCGTCTTTGACCAAGCCACTCAGGACTAAGTAACTCCGACACTGAACCTTCGTGATTCGTACGCAAACGGTTAACACGAGCCAGAGCATTTTCTAGCCAATCAAAGAATCTGGACGACCCTACAGTGCTTTGGACTGTATCTTGTCTCGAAATCTATTCGCGAAATATCACTGGCCATAGGTATCTACTAATTATAAGTGTAGTGATATGATTATAGGTCCGTGAGATTTGCAAATTCTTTGAGTGGCATATCAGTATGGCCACCTGTTTTTCGCGAAGAGATTCCACTACTAGTTGTACTGGAAAACACGTTAGTTAAGAAATAATTTCGTGGTTGGATGATTTGAACTCTCGCGCGTCTGTGGTGTCTGCCAGCCAATCACGGAACTTCAGTGACGGAGTAGCTTAATTCTGATAGGCTCAGTCAAATAGAGAGTGTATCCTCACACTGACACCCGGCCAATAGCCAAAGGATACACCTGCTTGTGTGCACGTAGAATGCAGATGTCTATCCTGCGCACAAATATGTTCGAGAAAAACAGGTTTACCTACATATTATTCGACAAGTACGTATATTCGTGTGTTCATTTCATAATTGTACCTCAGTTGTTTGTACACACCCTGAACGATTCTTAAGCCAGTAATTAACAGGAAGAAATGGCGCGACCTTACCAGGTGTAACCAAATAGAATAAAACAAAAGCAGCTTCTTAAAATGACAGCAGCCAATGAGCAAACAGTGATGGCCAGAGCATATAAATAACTTCAAAATCTATACTGCTTTGTAAAGATTTTGCGAAATTATTCAACGTTTTGAAGCGCAGTGTTAGTAAAGATGTTCGCGTTCCCACGTTGTCTCAAGACAGCCAGCAACTGAACACGCAGACGTGTTCGTATCTGCATACTCGTATGTTCTGTGGCGTGGACCGTGATCGCACTTGACACACTACCACTTACCTTCAGACTTGTTCAGTCACAAAACACGTAAGTATAGAGAAGCAAAACGACACGGCGTTTCCTTTGGGAGCGGGTCCTTGTGTCTGATTGGCTGTTGCACCACATGGAATATATTCTATTGGTCGGATTGCCGTCTGACAAGTTAATCTTCAGAAGCTGACTGGTGAACGACGTTCCGCCATATTGCTGGACGGTGAGGCCATTTTGCTGGCGTGTGAGGTTTTAGTGTGCAGTACGCGACACCATTTCACTGGCTCCGAAGTTCCAGAACTCCAGAACGACTCTTATTCTGTGTCGCGCATTCAGTTGTCGAGGTGTAACCTCTGAAGCTGGTTCCGTTCGCAGACATGTTCAAACGTGGCTGCCGAACGAATTTCCGATAAATACGTTCAGACCACTTGCGTGACCGCGGTCTTGGGAAAACGTTAGTTCATTCCTGGCATATTTGTACATTCCTCCTTTGTGGCTTGTCTAGAGGAGGGGGGGGGGAGGTCGTGCTTTAAGTGTTCACTGCCAAGCGAGACCCCCACTCCCTTGCACAGTGTCTGTGCTCGCCNCCATGGCCACGATCAGGCGTGATGCCCGGCAGCCACTACGAACTAGTTTTGATCGTGTTACACTGAGAGAAAGGTTTTTTGCAGCCAACCAAACACGGAATACTTATTTGTAAGGGCCGCGGTGGTGTAGTGGTTAGACTACTCGTCTCCCACCTAGGTGTACCGGGTTCGATTGCCTGCGGGGTCACTCCCGGATATTCGCATGTGTGAATCGTTCCAGACGATCTCAGGGATCTCCCGTTTCCCCCGCCATTGCATTCCGGCGCTGCTCCGTACTCACCTCACTTCACCCTCATCGGCTCTCAAGACATCGATGTTTAAAGTCACCCAAATCTCTTCACTCAGTAACTTGTTTGTATAGGGCCAAAAATATATTTAGGTGCCCCAACAAATTTTTTTTTTTTTTGAGTAAACTGAACTTTAAAAGCAACAAAATTAATTTTGTTCATCTAAAAATACACTCTCGAATTAACAAAAATTCTGTGTTGTGCCAAAAAAAATAAGATTGTCAACAAATTGTTTAGTTGAGCCAAATCTATATATTTCTTTGGCCACCCGTTCGATTGCTTTCGTTCGAAAATACAGCTTCAGAGCTTTTGTTTTGTATTTTCTTGTGATAACGGTGTTTTTGTTAGTGCTTGTATTGATGCTTAATCATGGCATAAACATACTAATAAAAACTTTAAATTTTATTTTGCGCTCGATGTCCAGTATTTGAAATGCATGAATTAAAAAACATGCCAATTTTATTTTTTTATTAATATTTAACTGGAGTTGCTCAGACGTAGAGCTCGGGTGCAAACGATCTACGCTCGAACATCGATCGGGCTTCAAATTTTTTATATTAACCGAAACTCTCTAATATGAGTAGAGCCAAACAAATGTGTAGTTTTACCAACCAAATATTTCAACAACAAGATATTTTATCGCCCTTACACAGACAGTTAATTTGGTTGCGCCAAACAAACTTTGATTGATTCAACAAAACCTTTTTTCTTAGTGTACCTCCGCGGGTAACTTTGATTGTACTCAGGCTGTATTCGAACTGACCATTTTGCATATTAGTATTTTGTAGCGTTCAATTACAAAGCCATTGATGGTCACTTCTTCAACGATGTTTGCGATTAGGCAATTTAATATATTTGTGAAGTTTTGTCACATACCAAGAAATAAATACAAAAAATACCAAATATGTCCTCATGTTAGTCGACTACAGTAATTCACGGTGACCTTTCAGTAAACTGAAAAGTGCCAATTCAAACACGGTCTCAGGTTGCGAAGGTCAATGCTAATAGTTCGGCCGCCAGGTAGTACTAACGTTGCGAGTGTATCGCATTATAGACCAATAGGATTATTGCAAATTTCATAACACAAATACAATAACTTTTTTTTAATCTTCCGATTGTTACTGTGTTAAAAAATTATGTAAACTATGTAAACAATAAACTTTGTTGTTTGCGCCAGAGTGGAAAATTTAATAAATATCCTCGTGTTGTTTAATATTTGGTCTTCAAACTGAATCTAGCAGTATGCCGTATTTCACAATTACTTTAAGTGAATGTGATAACATAATGGAAAAAATTCATTTTCGTGACAGCTGTATTTATTTCGCTCTTAAATTTGCAATTTAAGTTACTAAAGTTAGCGTGTTTGCGAAAGCTCAAAGTCATACTGAATTATATTTTTACTGTTTATTTTTAAAACCGCATCAGACGGAGTTACAAAATAAATCATGACAAAATGACAAACATGACAAAATAAATCGTTTCACTTGCTGATGCTACTGAATCCGACTTAAATGTTACCACGTGACTTTTGAGACGAAATGGGCGACTGCCTCAGTTTGCCTTCAGTATCAACACTGTAACCATGGTGACGGTACGTACGTGTGTGTGAGAGAGCTGGGAGGGAGTCTAATGGCGGGGGAACTAAACTGGCTGTTAGCGTCCAGTATACCGTCTACAAGTCAAGTCTTGTGTTTCTCTGTCGTCGTTAATTGTCCTGTATGTGTGAAGAAGTTTACAATATTCCGCTGGACCAGTGGAACATCTTGGTAGTATCGGTAGGGCCTCATGTTTTTCGCGCAAATATTTGTGCCTAGGATAGACATCGACATTATACGTGCACACAATCATGTAGAATGTTGACCGGCTATTGCCCGGGTGTCTACGTGAGGATACACTCTCTATTTGACTGTGACTATCAGAATTAAGTTACTCCAGCAATGAACTTCCGTGATTGGCTGGCAGACACCTCAGACCCGTGAGAGTTATAATCATCGAACAACGAAATTGTTTCTGAACTAACGTGTTTTCCAGTATTCTATGGTGGATTAAAATTTTTAAAATTAAATTTTGTGAAAATTTAATTTACTGAACTATGACCATTTTTGAGTTGAGTTGAGAGGTTTGGACGGGTCTATATAACGAGGTGTTGAGAGCCGAACCTGCTTTGAGCATGGTCATCGCTGGATGGCGGGTAGAGACGTGCCAAATTCGCGTTTTTATTTAACGACAGGCTGAACTGCAAGTTACAGGGCATTTGACCGACTTCAACCATTGGCNATATAACGAGGTGTTGAGAGCCGAACCTGCTTTGAGCATGGTCATCGCTGGATGGCGGGTAGAGACGTGCCAAATCCACGTTTGTATTTAACGACAGGCTGAATTGCAAGTTACAGGGCATTTGACAGACTTCAACCATTGGCCGGAAATGTGTCTGGCACGCCTCGGAGAGTTCTTGAGCCAGTAATATAAGTACAGTGGTGGAGTGGCCAATCTCTTGTAAGGCGATCAAGCAGTTAGGTGNATATAACGAGGTGTTGAGAGCCGAACCTGCTTTGAGCATGGTCATCGCTGGATGGCGGGTAGAGACGTGCCAAATTCGCGTTTTTATTTAACGACAGGCTGAACTGCAAGTTACAGGGCATTTGACCGACTTCAACCATTGGCCGGAAATGTGTCTGGCACGCCTCAGNATTTGACAGACTTCAACCATTGGCCGGAAATGTGTCTGGCACGCCTCGGAGAGTTCTTGAGCCAGTAATATAAGTACAGTGGTGGAGTGGCCAATCTCTTGTAAGGCGATCAAGCAGTTAGGTGACGTTGATTAAAGCACATCGGCCAATGAAACAACGGACTGTGCTCACTTGTTTATAAGGCAGTGCAGTCTATCGTGTCACCGGAAGGTAAGAGCGAATTCTGCACGTCTCTAATGAGGGGTTGTGCTGGAAGTGGAAACTGTAATAAAGTAAAAATGTATTTAAAAATTTTAAAAAATTCAATAGAGAGTAATAAAAACTAGTCGTGGAATCTTTTCACGAAAACATGTGGCCTTAACTATAAGCTGCTGCTGAACACTTTTAAGTTCTACGTTTATGCACATTGTGTATTCTTCCGCCATATGTACAATGAACACTGCCAGGCCTCAGCACTTTATTAATGCGTCGGTCAAGTGAGACTGTGGAATTGTTATAAAAGTAAATATTTCACAAAGTTCNGGCCTCAGCACTTTATTAATGCGTCGGTCAAGTGAGACTGTGGAATTGTTATAAAAGTAAATATTTCACAAAGTTCATAATTCTTACATTTATATTAATTAAAAAAACAGAAAGAAAAATTAATAATTTAGATGTTCAGAAGTGTTTACCTAACGCTGTTGCCAAGTTTACCGGGTCCATGCCAGCCAGTGTGCCAGTTAAAATATGCGGAGACGGGAGCAATAACATTGTTTAAAGGATGATTGTAAAAGTGCTCACACTACTGTGAACAGCGTATATGAAACAACTGCAAGCAGTCAAGTAGCGTCAAATACTCGTCGGCTCCCGCCAAAACGAACCGGGCTCGATTCCCGGTGGGGGTCACTTCCCACCCGCTTTCTCACACGTGGGAATCCGCAGGTTTTCTCACAGATCTCTCATTCACCCCCTCTCCTTGCATTCCTGCGCAGCTCCATTATCACCTCACTTCACCCCCTTAGGCTCTCTATACCTCGATGTTAAGAGCCGCCCAAACCTCTCCACTCCACTCCATGATAATGAAAAGAGCAGTACTAGATGTCATTCAATGCTGCATTTTACCATAGTCCATCCACGGTTACTTCCAACTTTACTGAAGCCCTGCTGAAGTTCTACGTCCAGGATATCCCTCCGCCTCGTGCAAACAAAGTTTAGAAAGTTACACCAGAGGGCCAACGCCGCGCATTTGTGCGCGCTCATTGTAGTGATATTTTGCATAAGAACTATTTCTTACCAGGTATTACCAACACACCTATTATCTCTCTACTTTCATTCACATCAGTTATAAATGAAAGATTTTTATTAACATTTGTAAAATATAAGAAAAATTCAATTTAACCAAAAATGATATTCTTCCATGTTAAAACAAGTATAACACGTGATACGTAACATATGTAGGAAGGCAACCAAACACATCACACACGGGATGTTTTTCCAATCAAAATGTGTGGAGAAACCGTGACTGGACTACAATATCTGGCGAGGGCGATGCTGCACACGCCTGTATGACGTCACTGCCCCTCAATACTGTTTGTTTGGCAGGACGCTTCAACATACGTCACGACCGAGAGGATCACAATCTTCAACGAGAGCAGATGAGCTATCATTTTCGAGGCACGAAGTAACGAAACTCTTTGTACAAGCAGATGTTTCACTAAATTATACAAAAAGAAAAGGAAACTGAACCAGCACTTGTTTGTTTTGTCTCGACCACTGTCGAGTAATTAACGAAGTATTTACAAACTAACGAATATACTGTAGGAAATAAAATATTTGTGCAGCCGCTTTACATTTAACCATAGATCGTTAGCAACACGTTTCTTTTTACTACGAAATGTTGCCATGGCTACTACTCTACATAAAAACGGAAAGAAACCTACACAGTCTTGCATTTTTGATGAAATTAATTTTTACCTTTAGAACCTTAATTACACACTTCAACTTTTCCGTCTGTTATCATCTCTCTTCTCAGGGTGAAAACCGATTCTCATTTTAATCGGACCAGAAATTTACGCCGGTAATACGTATGCAGGCCGGTTAAAACTCAGCATACAATCATAAGTATGAATTGAATCCTCGGCGTTTTCAAGTGTTACTAGGCAAAACATATTTTCTCGGAAAATCTGTACACCTAGACAGTTTATTTTTTTACAAAACGTCTCTTATAGTGGCTCTCTTTTTAAAAAGCTGCGTTACAAATCTTGAAATGCAATGCGAGAAGTTGGCGATGCCACACACGCACATGCGTGTGAGCGAGTGCATCNAACGTCTCTTATAGTGGCTCTCTTTTTAAAAAGCTGCGTTACAAATCTTGAAATGCAATGCGAGAAGTTGGCGATGTGTGCGAGTGGACCTCTGAATGTGGTGGTGGATGGTTGCAATATCAAGAGCATTTACATTTTATCTTGTAATTTTGAAAGCAGTATTTGCCTTGGCATCCCTTGATTGTGTTTTATACAGGACTGCAGATGAGTTCGTTTTATTATTCTTATCTTATTTCACCTTTAAACAACAAGAAATTTTATTTTTTGAATGGAAGTATGTTTTATTGGCAGCGGGTAAATTGTATATATTACGCATTTTTTTTAACTTTATATTTTTTATTCGTGTGAGTTGAACGTGTTAATCTGTAATATTTAGGACAACAGCCAGATTAAAATAATTTACCATTTTAGTTAGTTAGGCATATCTCACGTTCTTTATCTTGATTTATACTACTGCCAATTTTATTTGCACGTAGTGGGTATTAAGTGTAAATAGGCCCATACTTAAAATGTAGACCCTTTTCGCGTTATGTAGATTCGAATTGTGAGCGTCGAGTACTCGTACACTTTCTTCGTTTTAATTCTGCGAAGTGAAACACGGCAGTCTATTTTTATAACATAGGATGAGGATCTTTATGTAGGCCTGCAATCCATGGGGGAAATTAAACCCGCAGTTTCTATCTCGTGACGCACAAGAGGAATGTAAAAAGGCAATCCAGTGAACTGTAGGAACACTGCTCTCATCTGAGGCCAGGCTCCTTTTGCCGTATATTCGGTTTATTGTTCAGGCATTCAACACAGTGTGCTTCAGCCAGGCAGTAATTCAACGATTTATAGCGTCGTATAATTTCCCATTTCAAAAAGAACAGAGTGATTCTTCGTAGAAACTCCCTTGGAGTTGACATGTAACTTAAATCGCATAATTGTCTTTGTTATAAAACTCGTACAGTTTACCGATTTTATAGCTCTGTCTGCAGACAAACCCTGTTTCGATCTCGAGAGAGATGCTGTTTTCGTAACGTTGACTGCAGCAGGTAAGTTATTGTAAATTAATAGTATTTTAATAGGATAAAAATCAGTTTTTTTTTTTACTCGTGCCAAAAAACTTGCAACGTGTACAAATCACAGGTATGTCGTTTCCGAAAAATAAAACATAAATTGATATTATCGTTACAGAATGTGAAATATCTTAAAAATGTAACTCTGGTTACGTATTTTCCAAAGCACTTCCTTTTTGATTACTTTATGATTGGATGGTGAATATTTGACGCAGCGTCAACACGTTCCAGATGAAAAACAAACATTAATTATTAATGTAGTAAAATTCTCACTAGCCCATCAAGATTGAGAAACACTTTCACCCCTATAAGAGAGCTAACAACACGCACAGTACACGGGCAGCTATCAATCAATCAAATTTCCCCGCAAAAAAATCATAGTCTCGAATTACAGTTTATCGCATGTCTTATCACAATAAATTCTTTTGTTTTCGGATTCCGCAATTAATAAAATATTTATCATTTTCAAAAACAAATATTAACAATTAAATCAAATCCCCATTTCCTTTGCAAAGTTCTCGATGTAGTTACATATAAATATTTATATTCTTCTAAACTTTTGAACACAAGAAATTGTTGCCTGTTTGTTTAAACTGTGTGTATATATATCACTTAATAGCACATTTTGATATGAATAAATACAATAGTTTTGAGCTTCCCTTGTTTACATGATTTGTTAATGGTATTGTTTCTGTAGTGAGAAAACAGCAAAATTATAATTTTGTCAGATTTTAATTCAAAAACTTTTGAATGAATTTTTTGCATGAAAAGATATCACCCATGACGTGTACAGGTTGAACAATGATTTCGCACAAATGTGAAATGAAGAAATGTTCGCTATCCAACGCCCTTAGTAATTAGTCTCGTTGTAACTTCCAGCAATTAAGTGTGCATAAACCTGCAGGTACTTTCCTCACCGTAACTATCACGTAAGGTCATAGTTGTGTAGAAAAGGTTATATGTGACACGGTTTCGTAGTTAATTGGTTATTTAAGTCGTACAATTAAGACCACTTAAATAAAATAATTTACATTCTTCCCATTTGATTAATTGCAATTGATAAATCTTATGATTCTATAACACTTAAAAGTTTTTCTTAGTTGTTTTTTTTCATTTAATTGTTCTAAATGAAGTATTATTTGTCANCTTCCCATTTGATTAATTGCAATTGATAAATCTTATGATTCTATAACACTTAAAAGTTTTTCTTAGTTGTTTTTTTCATTTAATTGTTCTAAATGAAGTATTATTTGTCAAAAAAAATATGTTATTAAAAATTTAAGTAGAATAAAACGCGTATGTTGCAAACGGCTTTTATAACTTGACGTAATTCATAACATTTGTGAGTTATCATTTTGTTAATCAGTTACATTAAAAAGGGAAACCGAAAACTAGCTTTAACGAAATATGAAATGATCGAACAACTTAAATCCTGCGTCTTCAAGCGTTCATATTCCCTACCTTCAACTCAGTATTAACAAAACTTAATGATAATTTACTTTTTATTTTTGTGCGGTGAATCCCAGAAGGTGAATGCGATAAAAAAAATATATCATAACTTCAAAAATCATTACTAATCTAGGCTTTTTACGGTAAAGTGAGCACTTTTGAGGCCCTAGTCACTTTTCTCCTGTCAGCCATTTCTTATCCTTCCTGGGGCCGCGGTGGCTGAGTGGTTAGCATGCACGCCTCCTACCAAGGCGAACCGGGTTCAATCCCCGGCTGGTTCACTCCCGGATTTTCGCATGTGGGAATCGTGGCGGACGATGCTGCTGGTACGCAGGTTTTCTCGGGGACCTCCCGTTTCCCCCGCCCTCCTCATTCCGGCCTGGTTCCATACCCACCTCAATCACCCTCATCGTCCCTCAAGACCTGGATGTTAAGAGCTGCCCAGATATCTTCACTCCACAGTACTGAGTAGCAATAGAAGATGGCGCGGTAATGCCGGGGATGTGAAGTTGTCTGTCCGAGCTTCTACAGCAAGTTGCAGATCACAATGCACTTCAGCCATGTTGCATGTTTTTACGCAACTTGCTATACAGCTATGCAAAGTCCATTCGAGGTCAAATGGACACTTTTGAGATTAACATATTAAAATCATTACTGTCCATTTCTACGTATATGACACATCCCACGGGCATACATTTTCCTAGTTAAACTGGCAACGAATGAATAAAAATACAATCTATATATACCCTTTTTGAATCAAACTTTTCAAAAAATCACTCTATGTATAGCGAAATTGATTGCTTCCTAAATATATCATATATCACAAGCATTTCATACTTCTGTTAACATAAAAATAAATTACTTTTGCTGACAAGACCTCGTTGTTAAGAGCTACCCGAATTTCTGTCTTCCTTACTTAGTTAAATAAATTTTACTTTTAACTTGACTTTATCTGTACTTTATAATATTTTATTTATAATTTATGTGAGTAAAAACAGGGATAAAATAGGTGTTTTGGTAATGCCTAGTAAGAAATAGTTGCTATGCAAAATGCTATTAAAGTGAGGGCACACGAATGCGGTGCGTTGTCTCGCAAGTGTAATTTTGTAGACTTAGTTAACCTATGTCTGATTCAGGCGGAGGAACATCTTGGAAGTAGAACTTAAGCAGAGCTTTAGAAAAGGCGGAAGTAACCGTAAATGGACTCTAGTTCTTAAGACTCGGTATAATATTGCAAGTGTAATGTTTAAACTTACGACCACTGGAGCCAGTGTTTCTTGTTTTATACTCTTGAGAATAAGAATTTGCACATTAGTAATACATTTACGTTGTTAAAAATTATGTGGGTTCACTTATTTGGCGCACGAATAAAGTGATGAGGCCTATGGCAATGTTAAATACACCTATGGCGTAAGGATACAAAATGAAAAGTGAAGTAGATCCTAAGCAGGGCTTTCGAAAGTTCTCAATTAACCCTGAACAGCCTATACTCCTGGCTTAGCTGTGCCGTCTTCGATTGCCATTCTCTACTATCTAATATCCTTTGAGAATACGAGTGTACTGGGATTTCGCCTTTCATGCTGCTCTCACATTCTGTGGTTTCAGTTCCGGTAGAGAGTTTACGAACATCCTGTACGCACACACACGTGTGTAGGACCCGCAAGCGCCAAAAGGAAATACCGAGAATCGAATTCAACGTTCTGCGTATTCGTGATTCCTCCCAAACCATTCGTGAGAGGTCGCATTTCTCTGCGGCCGTGGACGCGAATTCCTGATTGCCTTCTACACTTTCACTGCCGCAACTTCTTATTGTTATTTTTATTTGTTGATTTACTGTTTTCTTTAATGGCTAAAGACGTATATAATTTTATTACTATTAAACCAATTAACTCCTGTACTGAATAAACCGGAAAATATATACACACGGAATTTAATTTGCCCTAACAATTTTATCCTAAAACATTAAAATGTGTTTCTTCATTGTTTTTAGCTTTTTCTTCTACTGCGAATCATCAAGCCAAGTTTCTTTCGGTCTCCTGAAACTACTGCTCCGCAAAAAAGTTACACAAATAAATTATTCTGATATCCGTTATGTGAAAAAAATGTAAAGGTGCTCTTTTTTAAAGAGATTTCCGTAGCAGACGAACCTAAAAGTTCGACTATGTTTCATTATGTACCACGAAGTAATCACTTTTAGTGTCTTACTCATCTTCAAAAATATTCATAAATGTTTGTTAAGAAACTTTTTTAATCAGCTATCAAAGGAGGAGTATTATTTGTTGCAATAAGTAACAAAACGTGGTTTTAAATTTATATATTATTTAAATTTCCCTTCCTACGCCTTTTTTAAAATTGGAAAAGTAACCACGTTACGGTGCAGAAGAAACTTTTACATTAGACTTTTCTAACCTGTCTTAATTTATGATTCCACGTGCAGCAAACAAGGGCCACGCCGATCCGGTACACATCTGTGCTAATTTGTTGCTTGCTTAATTATAAAAATTAATGACTAAAACGTGACGGGTACAAACGACAATGAAATAAACTTTTTGGTAAATCAGATATGTAGCCAGTATTCGAAAGTCAGATCACCCACAAGGAAGAAACTGGCACTGTTGGACACCAAGCCTTTCTGAGTACAGTGCCGGCCATGCAATCACTTCCTTGCAACACGTGCATGATCGTTAACACAGGGACTAAATGTATCCAATTCATCCACCATAGATTATTGGCCAATCAGTCTTCGTGTTCACGATCGAGGACATGTTGCACACGAAGGATACTTATGGATGGTACTGTACTCAACAAGGAATCGGTCTCAAGTGTGTAGCGTTTTCCTTGTCAGTTATCTGATTTGCGATAGTTTCTGCACTTCTCGTTTGGTTGCAAGAAGCTCGCCCGACACGAGTTTACCGTTCACCGTGATCACAACACTTGATCTCGAAAATAAATTCGGATATAACGGATGTTGGCAACGATTTTTACGCAGACATTTAAATGCATGCCAAGTTATATTCCCATTCTTAACTTACATTGACATGTCAGAGTTCTCGGCATAGCATTATGTGAAGGAAATATTGAGTGTTGCCTCGGCGCCGTTACTTCTCTGAAGCAGCGAGACCTGCATCAGCTGTGCTCTGACACTGCGTGAGTGAGTGTGTGTGTGCTGCTCAGGGCATTGCGTTGCATCCCTTCGTGGACTTCACGTACCTCCACAACGATGGCATATTACAGCAGGGCAATGCACCGTGCCATCGGGCCGAGTTGTCCCGTAGTTGGTTCGAGGCGCATCCTGCAGTGTCAACGACTGCTGTGGCCACCTCGTTCACCTGATATGAACCCCAGTCAGGATGTACGGGACGTGGTGGGGAGGTCCATTCCCACTCAAGATCCTGCACATACAGTAGCTGTGGGTAGCTTCCCAGACGGCGTGGGTCAACGTCTCTCCACAGGTGTATCGTCCACTTGCGGAGTCGATGCCACGACGAGTTGCTGCACTTGGCCGGGCTAGAGGAGGCCCTACACGATACTAGATCCGTATCCTATGACTTTTGGTATGCTAGTGTACAGTAAAGTGAACTGTGGAAAACTCATCCGCTCCGCCATAACTTTCACATCGCAAACTAACTCGTGTCGGTCGAAACGCAGCAATTACGCACGTGCTGGTTCTCTGAATGAAACCATTGAATGCGATAGTTGACGAGCTTTATTCGCACAGTGCTTAATACCTTCACGTATTTAATATTATCATATTCGTATCAACTTTTTACTGAAACCACTTAAAATGTCTGTGATATTACAAATAATGAAATCTTTCTACACCTTCATTCTTCTGAGAACCAATGAGAAATGCCCGTGATTAAAGCTGGTATTTTCAATAACCAATACGAAGCTACCAGCTTAGGTCCATGAAGCATCGACATATGTAATTGGTCACACGATAATTTTCTAGCGTACTGTAGTGTTCTAGACTTCCTGTCGTGCTGCAGGAACCATAAATCTGATGAAATAGCAACACACACAGATTCGCGTACACCAGCTACAAGAAATTTTAACGGTGATTATTTTTATAGTTTGTTCCCTTGCTGACAACCATTATCTCTTGTTTCTATGGTTATTTTCGTGCTCGTAAAATAAAAGGCTACTTAATAGGCAGTGAAAAGAGAAAATTAAAACTCTACTGGCCTGACAGATTAATTTGCTCGTGTTATTATTAGGGGCAGGAAATGTTCGCGTTGCAGTGGTATGTACGTTAGACTCACAACTCTCCGTATATTCGACTTTCAGCTATATTTTTATTGGCGACTTCTAGAAGGAATATCGTGTTCTACCCTGGGCTGGTCAGCACGGTATTCATTCCATGTTGTTTGCAGGTTTACTATTTGCTCAGGGTTCTTTATTTAAAGAATTTTGAAAAGTACCTGAAGTGCACAAATTTCTGAAATCAGTTGGGTTTTTTCACCCCCAGTATTCACATAAAATTTGCAATGACGTAATAACTTAAAGTATATTAAGTTGTATAGTATATAGCCTTATTTATTTTAAAGTTTAATATATTAAGTTGTGTGCGAAGTTATCTCAACCGAAAGAAAATATTTTTACGTTTTCACAGTTAATTTAATTGAATGTCTACGTGTATAATTTAATTTTATTTTCTCTGTTCCATAATTGGGTTTTTTTTAATCTACGTGCTTCATTCTAATCTTTGGGTGCTTGGAATATTTTTGATACTAATAATAACTTGGTAAATATGTAGAGTTTTTACAAGAAGTTTTCTAATTACACCACACGAAGCCTCGCTGAATGAAAAATGGCGAGAACGAAGGATGGCGGAGATTTCTGTTTCCAGAGGAAAAGCGTGAGAAAGAAAAGTTGTGAGGAGCTGTCGAAAACATGCGAGTGAGTTTTAATGACAAGAGGAAAGTTGTAATCTGGAGGAAGTGTCGTTGCAGTTTGGTAGGTGCCCGGGAAAACACAATTATCAAAAATAATTGTGGCTTTCTTATACGTAGTGCTAGCAATAAAACATCTGCCTCGAATAATTACGTTCAGTCTATAATACGTTTAATATGACGCCCAGTGTGTCGCACGAGTAATGATTGTTAAAGGGGAGGGAGATAATTCATTGTGGTGCCACCAGTTGATGAACCATGAAATACATTCACGGTTCGTTTTTTAAATGTCTTTTTTTGACAAGTCGTAATACATTTCTCAAACTAGGCGTAACTGTAAACCAATGGAGTGCCTTTATTTTTTACTACGTTGAATCAATATGAATTAATTATTAATTACAGCAAGTCCTCGTTTACCCGAAACCCGATCAACAGAATTACAGGCTTAACCAAATAGTTCCTCAAAAAAAATCAAACATGAAGCATTTCTTTTCATTTTTCGTTTTATTATTGTTTTGATTCAATAGATATTTATGTACTGTACATTCAGTGGGCTTCACGCAATACAGTAGTAATGAACAATACTATCTTCATGATTTTATGTATAAATATGATTAGTACATTAAACCTACATTCGTAAAATAAATCATTCTACGCACTTAAAAACTTAATTTACTAACGTCATGCCCTTTCATTGCTATTTTCCTTACAAAATATATGTTGTGCATTTTTCCAGATTAACCAAATGACTTTTGGCACCATCAAGTTCAGTTGGGCCGGACTATAGTGTACTTCTCTTATTAAGATGGCTGAAATTGTCAGGATTTTCTCCATTCACTGAAATAAATAAAAAGCAATCACAAATAGTGAAATTCTGCTTCTGCTATCGGGCCAAAGTATGTTCACTTGTGTTCAAATGTCAAAACTCAGAACTAATCATTTTTTAAGATAATAGTAGTAAATAATTACGAGAGCATGTATTTGAGATTAGGATTTCCTTTTCTTTACATTAAGTTACAGCGTTGTAACCAGGTAAACATGATCACTTTATTAATAGTCAGGGACACACGAATTTCGCGAAAAGATTTCCGCACATGTTAGATTTCTGTACTATACGGACGTACCAGCAGTTTTCGTTTGCTTATTGGCGGCGTGTCTTTGTCTGAAAACATTTTCCTACTTGACTGGCCAATCAGAATTACGTAACTTTAACACTGTACGTCTGTGATTCGCGCGCAAGCACATGTGACGTGTAACACGGAAACCATCCAATCACGAAAGTGTATCTCAGCTAAAGTAATATGAAATACAACTGGTCGTGAATTCTTCTCGCGAGATTCGGGTGTCCCTAGGAACAATTTAACAAGTGCTTAAATATGGCTGCAGTAACGTAGTGACATTAACAAGTTCATATTTTAGTATGACAACGCCCTACGGTCATTTAAAGTCAGTTAATAAGCTAGTATCGACTACAGAATCAGTCGTATAAAGTGGGAAACAATGAATCGCAGTAGCGAAATTCACTGTGATACATCGTAAGTAACCTTTACATCAGTGAAATTCGGCCATTGTAACCGTTAGTAAGGCACTGCTGATTACAGACCTTTCACCGGTTTGGACACTATTTGAACGAGTCCATTAGAACCAGTGCCCCATGAGCCAAAGCAACTTTACAAATATGCTTGCACCGGCGCTAAACAAACAAAGTCCCGAAATAAATACATATCTGTAAGCAAATTGCGTTAATTCTATACGTGCAATATAAATATGAACTGCATAAGTTTTACTGCGTTGAGATAATGAAATGATGCCTGCTTCATGTTCCAAGAACAAATGCACGTGACTGACGCCGATCAATGGAAGGACCTTGTTGGACGTCGCTGCAGTGCGTAGCTGACTCCACTCAGGGCGCCCGTCCACCAACTTACAGAATGTAGTAGTGTAATAGTTGCAGCGGATAAACAAATCAACTACAGTTGGGTCAGGAGGGGTTGAGAGTACGTGGGGGATGAAACGTCGCCAAGTAAGTTCAATAAAGTCTACACTGAGCGAAATGTTTGTTTCAGCCAACAAAATGCTTTTTTTTTTTTTTGTATAGGGGGCAATGAAATAGTTGGGTGTTGAAAACGAATTACACAAACGAAGATTTGGTTAGTGAAACTTAAGATTTGTTTGCGCGCATTACACAGTTTCGGTTAATAAAAACATTGGACGCCCGACCGCGATGCGAACCCAGATCGTGTGTGGCAGAGCACGACACGCTAGCGGCCTCAACTGAAGGGACCAGCGACAAAAAACTCAATTTTTTTTTATGTAGGCTACATGCATTTCAAATACTGAACAACGTGTGCAAATAAATATTTAGAACTTGGCAGCTTTACGTTTCAATTTCCTGTTGAACGTGTTTAGTTGGGATGTTTACGCAATTGTTAAGCATCGTGGCGTCAGACAACGCGAGCGCCATCTCCGTCTGACGACTCGCCAGTTACCGGTGGAGCGACTGTCTTCCACGCCGGCGTGGACGCATCACCCCGAGCGACGTGGAAGAGCTGCTTCCAGTGCGTGCTGTCTTTGGAACAGGTCTAGTGGTGACGGTGGACCGTTCCAATAATTCACTGATTTCGAAAGAAGGTTTCTCACAAGAAAACCGGCATTAGTATTTGTAATTTCAAGATTATATAAAATTGATGTGCTCTAACCAATACTGCCCTGAAGATTATAAATTATGATGATGATGATGATAATGGTAACTGTGAGTAATTTATATTTTCTTTCGTTACTCCGGGGCAGCGGTGGCGTAGTGTCCAGGGCGCTCGCCTCCCACCACGGCGATCCGGGTTCGATCCCCGGCGGGTTCACTCCCGGATCTTCACATGTGAGAATCGTGCTGGACGATACCGCTTGCCGGCATCGTCCAGCACGGGGTACTCTCGTTTCCCCCGCCCTTGCATTCCAGCGCCGCTCCTTTCTAGGGTCTCATTTCTGTCATGCCCGGGGATGACGGTCACCTACGGGTCCCAGCTAGAAAGACCGTCACTCGGAGGGTGTCGCCTTGCCCTGGGTGCACTCCCCACACACCATTATTATTATTATTTCGTTACTCCAAGTTTGCTTGGCCAAATAATTACAGTTCTGCTAACAACTTCTCTGCAAGAAAAANTTATTATTATTTCGTTACTCCAAGTTTGCTTGGCCAAATAATTACAGTTCTGCTAACAACTTCTCTGCAAGAAAAAACTACCTGCTACTACCAGATCTACACATCTTAATTAATATCCAACAACGCCCGTAATAAAGTAAATTAGTTGTGGAGCTAACTGTACACTTTGCTAATTGTCATAAAAAATACAAACAAACTCTCGAGCTGTATTTTCGAACGAAGGCAATCAAATGGGTGGCCAAACAAATATACACGGCTGATTTAACTAAAGTTTTTGTTCACAGTCTTATATCATTTGGCCCAGCACAAGGTTTTGTTTATTCAAGCCTGTATATTGTTAGATTAACAAATGGATTTTGTTGCATTTTCGAGTTTTGTTTACTAAATAAAATGTTCTGATATAGCAACGGCATATATTTTTGGCTCTATAGGAACAAGTATTTTGTGGCTGAAGCAAACCTTTCTCTAGTGNCTGATATAGCAACGGCATATATTTTTGGCTCTATAGGAACAAGTATTTTGTGGCTGAAGCAAACCTTTCTCTAGTGTACGGGTTTTGGAAGCCAGTGGCGGTTCATTTGACGCGGGCGTGTCGATCCGCTGATTGGATGCGCGAGCCCCTGGGGAATGGGTCTTGTGTCTCATAGGATATTTCGTGCTGCGAAAGATTCCTTGTTGGCTGGACTGCCGGTTAGTGTAGTCGGTTCGCGGTATCTTCACACTTTTTGATTCAAACCTTTGAAAAATCTGCCCGTGCATGATGTGCTTGTTTGTGTCCTAGAGATACCTACCACGTATCACAAGCGTGTTCTACTTTCGTTAATATAAAATTACCTTATTTTTGCTCAAGTTAAACTTTTACTTGTATTTCATCTGCGAATAATAATATTTCATTTGTAATTAATANTGATATAGCAACGGCATATATTTTTGGCTCTATAGGAACAAGTATTTTGTGGCTGAAGCAAACCTTTCTCTAGTGCACAGGTTTTGGAAGCCAGTGGCGGTTCATTTGACGCGGGCGTGTCGATCCGCTGATTGGATGCGCGAGCCCCTGGGGAATGGGTCTTGTGTCTCATAGGATACTTCGTGCTGCGAAAGATTCCTTGTTGGCTGGACTGCCGGTTAGTGTAGTCGGTTCGCGGTATCTTCACACTTTTTGATTAAAACCTTTGAAAAATCTGCCCGTGCATGGTGTGCTTGTTTGTGTCCTAGAGATACCTACCACGTATCACAAGCGTGTTCTACTTTCGTTCAAATAAAGTTACCTTATTTTTGCTCAAGTTAAACTTTTACTTGTATTTCATCTGCGAATAATAATATTTCATTTGTAATTAATATGAAAATAGGGATAAAATAGGTGTGTTGGTAATACTCGGTAAGAAATAGTTCATTTGCAGAATGTTATTACACAGAGTGCGCACGGATGCGGTGTGTTGTCCCTCCGGTATAATTCTCTAGACTTAGTTAATATTTGTTTGCACGAGGCGGAGGAATAGCTTGAAAGTAGAACTTGAGCAGGGCTTCAGAAAAGTTGGCTATTAACCGTGCATGGACTATAGGCGCATAAACACTTGCTGTCTATAACATCAAGCACAAAGTCGTGATATATTTAAAAAAAACAATTGAGATAGTCTGCTACAGTTCCAAAAATAATAATTCTTTAATTGCAACGCGTAAAGTGACATGCGTGTGTGTGATCGGAAGGTTTAAACAGCTCGCGGACGTGATCGACGAGAGGAGCGCCGGAGGGGATCGCCGACGAAGACCGTCTCGATGTCAGCAGCACGAGGAGGGTTGTTTGAGTTGCGAGGCCGCCGTCGTGTTTGGCGATGTAATTCCCCTCCAACCCCTTTCCTCCTGACTAAGCAAGACTTGCGGTGACTTGTGTCCCTGGCATTTTTTTTCCTACCCCGATCCTTCCCTTCCTTCGCGAGCGAACCTGCGTTTAATACCCTGCTCCTACCTCCGTCCTCGACTGACGTCGGCCGACCCATCGCCAACCTTCGCACACGCCCGCTTCCACTAACTCAGCAGGAAAAATAGTCGCCACAGGTTCGCGACTTAAGCTTGGTTCACAATTGAAAGCGTAACAGTAACCACAGCACATAGGCGGTGTGCACGAGAATTGACCGCCATGTTTTCAAACCTGCTGATTCACAATTGCGCATAACACATCGTGTGCATGAGAGTTCCTGACGTTGTCCACAAAGGAAATGTTTATATTTAATTTTACTTGTGCAGGCGCGTGGAGTAACAGCCAACCATAGCAGAGTATAAAATATTCAACGAATTGGAGCAGTTATGCTGCATTAACAAAGAAATGTCGCAGTACATGCTTTTAGAGAAAAGAACCGGTCACAGTTTACAAACAGAAATTTCCAAATGTTATTCGCAGCTTTACGATCGCAAAAAATTCAGTTTTTAAAGAAAAGTAAAAATCCTAAATATTATTAATTACTGTCAATTTCCAAAATGATACCAAAATCGGTTCCAAAAACCTGTTATTTACCAACACTGTCAAATGACGTCGGACTCGTCGTAAAATTTTATTGGCTAAAAATAATACATAAGTATTCAACTGTGAATAAATGTCGCACGATGATTGTGGCCGTTTGAATGTTCTACTGTTAAGTTCTATGTTCTGTGCTTATGTATTTTGATTGTCAACCCAGCTTAAAGCGCGTTCACAAACCTCAAACCCAGGGCCGTCTCAAGACCGCACGGGACATACATTCTCACTGAATCACAGAGCAGTATAGTATACAAAGACGAAACAGCCTCTCACACCGCAGACTCTAGGCGCACACGCCGGGAAACTGTAGTCACTGGCTGGCAACATGGCGGAACTCCGCCCGCTGTTCAGCGCCTTGTATACTTAGAGTCCATTCCCGGTTACAGTTCTAGTTTCTGGCTATTCTGTGGTAGCCATAAACTATAATGCGAGTTATATTTACTTTTAGTTAATAATATTAAAGGAAAGGCAACTTATGATTCGTTTCGTATGGTTTATTGAAGCCAAGGTAAACTTGTGTTTTAACTATCTCGCCTCACGAAAACAAAATTCAACCAATCCTAGAGGATTACACCAAAGGGACAACGCACCACATTAGTGCGCACTCAGTTTAATAATATTTCGCATGAAAACTATTTCTTACTAGGCATTACCAACCCATCTATTTCCTAGCTGTTTTTAATTCATATCAATTATAGTTAAAAACGATAATTAGTAATAAAGTATAAATAAAATTTATATTTAGCCAAAAATAAGGTGCACTTATATAATTTTTAATTAACACGAATATAAAACGCTTGTGATACATAATATATTAAGAAAACAGTCTCGCACGTCATTACATAGAGTGATTTTTCAAAGGTTTGGTTAGAAAAGTGCTAAGAAGCCCTAGTGGACTATACCTGGGAGCATGTATGCCAGAGTGCAGCTAACATTTAAGATGAACTCCCTTTTATTATGAGCAGCCTATACGAAATATGGATGCAACGGTATATTGAAAATTAGTATTTAAATTGTCCGTCACCGAAACTGATTAATTTAGTTTTTACAAATTATAGTCAAGATTAGTTGAATACAACATTTAGCTATATGGCAATTTTACAGTGTATTTGCAACTGATTATTTATAAAAGCTTAATCTCCGACAGACGTGAAAGCAACAAACTTGTAATGGTTGCTTATTTGTATTGGATAACNTTATTTATAAAAGCTTAATCTCCGACAGACGTGAAAGCAACAAACTTGTAATGGTTGCTTATTTGTATTGGATAATCCCCCACCCCACCACCCCTTCAGCATTAGTGCGATATGTGACGCAGCGAAGGTTATGACGTCGACACGCAGAGAGCTGACTAAGAAAGTGAGCGTGTAAATGGGTAAACGTTTTCCTCAAAGCCATATTAACATTTTCCTGTCTAACATTCCCGGGTAATTTCCTCCGGGTCTGCTACGGCACTCTGGAGGCTAACCTACCACCCCCTCTCCAGGGGTGGAGCTAGAGGGCAGAAAGAGCGAGAAGAAGCTCTAAGGGCTGGTTGGTAATGTGGCTTAAACAAGCCAATCAACCCCAGGGGGGAGGAGGAGGGGGCTGAACTCAACCGTCTTTGCTTTTTAAATTCCGTCGAATCAGGATTTCCTCTTCCCATCCGTGAGTCTCTCTCCAGGAAGTGCGGACTTGGTTTTTATTAACGTTGTCATTGCGTGCCGTTGCGCTTATCAGAAGCAAGCTCTCGTATAACACAGCCCTGCTGCAACAGTACCGGCCCTGATATTTGTCATGCCTCGTTAAGAAGTAAACTGCGCACAGAATGAATCAATGTTCATGAGAGAGAGCTGGGCAGTTGTTAAGGCTCTCGGTTGCCTGGAGCTTGAACTGCATTGCAGTGCGTTTGAAATGCGTACACGTTTTCCACACGAAACTATTCAACGTGCGTCCTGTGTACTCGTCGAGGAAATGAACACACACACATCAGACGAGGGCTGTTGAGGACTTTCAAGACGTCACCCACAACACACAGACCATTTCAGAGTACTTCAGAGTGGNGCCCTGATATTTGTCATGCCTCGTTAAGAAGTAAACTGCGCACAGAATGAATCAATGTTCATGAGAGAGAGCTGGCCAGTTGTTAAGGCTCTCGGTTGCCTGGAGCTTGAACTGCATTGCAGTGCGTTTGAAATGCGTACACGTTTTCCACACGAAACTATTCAACGTGCGTCCTGTGTACTCGCCGAGGAAATGAACACACACGCATCAGACGAGGGCTGTTGAGGACTTTCAAGACGTCACCCACAACACACAGACCATTTCAGAGTACTTCAGAGTGGNCATCAGACGAGGGCTGTTGAGGACTTTCAAGACGTCACCCACAACACACAGACCATTTCAGAGTACTTCAGAGTGGCTAAAGCCGGCTTTTCCAAAGCGCTGCATCACGTCAGCTACATACAGATGTACTCAAGCGCCCTGCGCTGAACCTTCTTTCAGATTTTCCACCAATAAAATAATAACGTAACCGCTGAAAGTCCCACGGGTACCCGCAGTGCGACGAGAACACTGCACGCAAGTTCAGAGCCGTGCTCTTAGTGGCGATGGCGCATTTGATGCGCGAGGCAGTGTCGCCCTTATCGCTCCCGCTGATAGGATTTTACATGTTAAATTATTTAAGGCGTGTGTCGGTCACCTTTCACAATATCACTTTCAAACAAAAATATCACTTAGTGCCCTTTGAAGAGAACAAGTAGCAGTTAATTAATAAGAGTTAGTGCTTTTGTGTTTATGTTGAGTCTATAAATATTAATTACCCTGAATTGTCGCGCTATAGGCTGACGCGCGTGGCAAGTTGCAACATGTTGAACACTTAGCAGACGAAACAAACTCGCAGAAAACGTAGGCTCTTATTAATTTCCTCCTACTTGCTCTACTGCAGCGCGGCTTTTCTCTTCAAAGGCACGAGGAGCTTCTCGTTTAAAAGCGATATTGTGAAATGTAGCTTGAGACATGCTAAAAATCAAATAATTTCACTTGTAAAACCCTATCCTTTAACTCGGCCGGCCACGCAAAAATGCATCGCCCTTAAGGCACTTGAAATGCGTAGCAGTGTGTTGGGAAATCCGGGTTTTTTACCAAGATATTTCGCGTGTGCCCAATGTGCTAATTTACGAAAAGAAAAAATACATCATGTGAGTACGTAACGTCACTTTCAAGACATTATGCGCACTAGAGATATAATGCCTAAGTTAAAAACGGCCTTTTTAAACTGCTCTATATCAAAATACGCTTATAGGGTACAAGCAAAACTTAGATACAATACTGCATTGAACTTTGTACAAACTTCCCACCAATAAAATGACATGGTCGCCGCTTAAAGTCCGATAGCAAAAACTGTAAATGCTACACGCCAGGTCGGTGCCTCGCACCCAGAGGCGATGCGGCACTTGATGCGCGTGCCAATGTCGCCCTTATCGCTCCCTTTCTCCTGTAGGGACTAGCTCCAGCCAGGTGGCGCCCTCAAGAACTTCCCAAACCGCTCTCGCTGTAGTCCACTCACGATTACTTCCAACTTTCATGAAGTCCTGCTGAAGGTCTACTTCCATTACAAACAAAGCTTTACTCAGTCTTAGAAAATTACACCTAAACAACATACCGCATTCGTGCACACAGAGTTTGATAACATTTTGCATGATAACTATTTCTCAATAGACTTTCACCAACGCACCTTTTCTTCTCACTGTTTTAATTCATATCAATTTTAAATTAAATATTACAATTTACAGACAAAATAAAAGTAGAAGTTCAATTTAAGCAAACGTAAGATGCTGTTACTTAAACAGAAGTATAAAACGCTTACGATACATGGAATATCTAGGAAACAGCTAAGCATGCCATGAATGGGGTAATTTTCCAAATGTTTGATTCAATAAGTGTGAAGATACTGCGAAGAGATTATAACATAGATTTATTATGTACGCAATTGGCTTCTTATAGAAGCATGACAAGTATTAGGGATGTTAGTGTTGCAATTAGGCTGGGTTATACGAAAGCTTTCTTGCCACAAAGTTACTCCTTGTGCGCTCTTCCCCATATATTCCTCATAGAGCTGATCGTTATATACCAATACGTATGTTTGGTGTATTGACAGTTCATCCGTGTTTGCATGTTATGTGATGCATTTTTATTGCTCTGTGTAGATGGATGCTTAATTTTTGTATTTCCTACGAGATACCCATACATTTTCTTGCACTCTATTATGCTGTAATAACAGTAATGTGGAATCCCTGGAGAGACATAACAACATTATCATAACGCAGAACAAAAGTTAAGAAATAATTTATGAAGTAGTTACGCACTTTGAATTATTAATATAATATTTTATAGGATTATCGTTTATTATCTAAACAAATGAAGTTCGTTTATGATATATAAAAAAGCCTTTTAGGCATATAACTGGTGGACGTTAGAAAGCCGTTTCCAATGAGAGATAAAATGGCTACTGATACCGCTTACAGAGAGATTATATACATTCCCCTTGCATATTATCTTCATATGATTTTGTATTTACGAATCATGAGAACTATGTCCTACACAAAAGTGCGTAGATTATGCTAAGTAATACTACAGGAATATCTTTGCACTGTTATATAAGTTTTTGTACGTTTTCTCTCAGTATAGAGAAAACCTATAATCAATATTATAAAAACACTTAAGTATTAACTGACTTTATTGATACGAACCACAGCCGTAATATTTTCATTATCTTTTAATTACAAAAACCACCATCAATATTTATCCTTTTCTCAGTTGTAATTCTTGTAGAGATTAAAAAAGTTTTTTTTTTTCCAAATGTTGCAGGCCTTGGCTACATTCTGTTAAAATTTTCTTTATGTGTCTGTTTTGTCACCTGCTTTCTTCTAACTGATAAAAAAATTAAAATAACTTTAAAGTTTGTATTTTACATTAGGTTAAAAATTTACGAGTGGTATGGTGTATCTTTTGTAGCCGAAAGTCCAAAATGCAATATTAAATTGCACGGTCGTAAACAATCTTAGTAAAATTTTAAATTTAATTTTCGTCTTTTCCCTGGCACGAAATCTTAATTCTTGTCCACCATCAAGTAGATGACTCAGCTAGTTTGAAGAATGAGGTGACTTTGATGAACGATTCTGAATATTATATACTGCAGGCTTTCGAGTATATTTTGTGTGCAAGCACAATATCACTATCTCGACAGTTAGAGGGATTAGTATTTTTCACGAAATGTTATTAAGATATCCCAACTGAGAGATGTTCTTCAATATTTGAAATAATAAGTAAAATTAATAAACGATATTTGTATCGGTAACTGACAAACTGACGTACAAAAACGCCCCCACGAGACGTGTGCTTTGGAATATGCAGGTGCAGGGGGCCTGCCTCTCATTGGCCCCTAAGCGCTGGGGAACTGATGAATTTTGCACCCACTAAACTTCAGTGCCAGAGCAAATTTGCTTCCCCCATACGCCAGGAGTCTTTCAGACCTTCGAATTCCTAAATTATTCATCCAAGATATCAGACTGTTCCCTTGGCTCCTTTTAGCTCTGAAGGTTGGGTGGGATAATGATACTACATTGTTTCATATGATGCTTACAAGCCGCGCAAAAAGAGGCCAAGGGCCAGTTTTAGCCGAGGAGTATAAGCTGCTTTATAAGAAAAAAGGAAAGAGAAAATCCCAGCAACGATGCAGAGAACTTTTGTAAAACGGGGNGTAAAACACGTGGTAGGTCAACACACTCCATCACACTCAGCGCGTTAATATTACGCTTCCTGCTCGCAAGAAACCAAAGGATTTTGGATGCGGCCAGTACTTTGGAATATAACTGATGTTATTTATTTTTAACAGTGGCGTGAACAGTAATTTAATATTCTTCCAAAAATTAATTATGACCTGGGCATAATAACCCACAATATATACGTAAGCAAATTCAATGCACAGTAAAGCAACATAACTTCCGTTCAACTTAGTTGAAAATATTTCTCGGATTTATAAAAGACCTTCAGATCTTGACTTCAAAGTCTCTCACAGTATATCCGATACTGGCATTCCCAACGAACCGAAGGTAATTTATTCTTATTTTAGATACTCTTGTATACATATAACTTAGGAATAATGCTTGGCCTGTAGTATTCTGACAACTTTTCACAATAATTTTCCTTTCACTAAAATATTGTTTATTTTATTGTGTCACTATCTCACCCATTAACCCTTTCGGGCACAGCGTACATAAAATAGTAATGTAGGCGTTGAAACGAACAAATGTTTTGTTTGGAAGTGTACTAGTAATATTATTGAAATGCTCTTTCATATGTCGCGACCAATAAAAATGTGTCTGTGCTAAACGTCATTGACAGCAGTTGTTGACTGCGTAATACAGCGTCAACAAGTAACGATGTCTCCCACCATGTGAGGTACTTAATTGTACGTTGTATTATACTGTGTATAGTTTACGTTATTACATATGCCTACTGTAAAAAGGTACAATATATACGCCACCATGACTGAAAGAGTTAAGCTAGGATACAGTTTTTCCATTGGACTGAAAACTAAATAAATGCGTAGTATTACTTTAAGCAGTTTTGCAACGACTGTTATTTCTTGACTATTATTTAAGCACCTTTAAATTGATCATCGAAAAAATTTCGTCCGTGATTTTACATATACTACTTTGACTAGAAGTTATTTGTCGAGAACTTACTTTGGTAATATAATTTTTGTGACACTGTTACTTCTTCTACGATTGGTTGATACTATTTTGAACAAACCCTCAACTGTTTTTTTCGGGCGAGTCACGGGATTTCACTGTCGTGATAGAATTATCGCTGCCACAGTCTACTTGGGAAACAGATTCTCTCGCTGGCAACAGCCAGTGGCGATAGTACATTTGCACACATGCACACAGTGTTGATACATAGCACGCACGCTCTGGGATTTATACTGAAAATCACGTGTTTAACTCTACTTTATACATGTCCGGATTTTGATTATCTGTTCTCCTTTCTCACATTGCAGTTGTATAAAATTGTTTTACATGCAATGGCAGCTAAAATTAAAGATTCCAAAAGTTGCGTATATACACTGCAGGCCATTAAAATTGTGACACCAAGAAAAAGACACCTGAAGGATTCCACATTGAGGGAATGAGTAGAGCAGCGTAGGACAACTATGTGATAAGCAGTTTAGCCAAGTGGCGGACCATGTGGGCCAATTGCGATGGTACTGATAAGCGGTATATAAGTGTAGGTCGGAGGCCTCTGAGAGGTAGTGACGGTGTATTTCCCTGTCGTTCGTGTGCACAGACGGAGTAAGCATGCGAGTCGAAGAACACAACTATACGAAAAGGTTAACGTCTTTGACCGAAGCAGAATTGTGGCCTATCGGGATTTTGGATTATCATCCCGTGAAATTGGTTCTGGCGTTCGAAGAAATGCAACCACGGTGAAGCGTATATGGGATCAGTAGGTTGAGGAGGGGCGGGCTGAGCAACATGCAGGAAGCCGAAAGACCCGTCGCACCAACGAGCACGAGGACAGACATCTGGTGCGCATGGCGATTACGGACCGTACAGCAACATCAGCCATGCCTGCTCAGGAGTTCAAGCATGTAGCACATCAGTATGTGTCCGCATGCATGGAGCGTATCCGCCTGAGCACCAGGGCATCATGCCCAGGTGCCGATTCCTGCAACTGCCAGTGGCTGCAGTAGTGCGTGCATCGTCGGGTCTGGAAGGACGAATGGCGTGCCATCATCTTCCCCGACGAATCCGGCTTATGTTGAAGCACCACGAAGGTCACGTCTGTATCCTACAGCACCATAGCGCACACCTGACCAAATCCTGCATTATGCACCGTCATACCGTCCCAGAACATGGATATAATATTATGGGGTGTCATCGGATTCCAGTGCCACTTGTGCCTACCTAGTCTTCATCGCTGGTGTATTGACAAGCAACCGTTGCATCGCGGAGGTGTTGGAGTCTATCGCTGTGCGCCATCTTCAGGGACAGCCTGATCCCTGTGCCAACAGGACAATGCGCAACCACATATGGCACACATCGCCAGGCGGTTACTGGATGACCACCATGTCTCATTGCACTCGTGGCCTGCACGTTCACCGTATCTCTCGCCTATCGAAAATTTGAGTGGTGTGGAGAGATTTTGGCGGCTCTTAACATCGAGGTCTTGAGAGCCGATGGAAACTTGAGGGTCCACGATCGGACGACGTATGGTCGCGCTCCATGGTTCCTCCAGTCACTACAAGTGATGTGCGGGTATCGTAGTAAACGGCGCAATACTCCATGATACCTCTCGTTGGGACGATGTGCCGCTCTACAGTGAGGTGTGAATCACGGAGCTTGCCAGGACGTCACCAGACTCGAATTCGGCGGTCGTCTGTAACTAGATGGAACCGTGATTCGTCGCTGAACACAGCTCGTCGCCAATCCGCTAGCTTCCATGAAGCCCGTTCCCGGAAGGTCACACGTGCTCGGCAACTCTCAGATCGTGATTGTAGATGTAAGGGACGCCGCGACGACAGGTCCCGCTCTGTTAGCCTCCTGGATATGGTACTGGTGGACACAGGCGTATCCCCAGCTGCCATGACATGTCCCTGAATGGTGCGCTGTGATGCCCGTGGAGTGCTCACAGCCTGTCGCACTATGAAACGATCCTCACTGCTGGTGGTCCGCCGGGGTCAACCCGAGCCTTCTCGACGAGTGTGTGCACCTTCCTGTTCCCACCGCATCCAATACTGACTCATAGTGTTGGCAGACTGATTTAAGTGGCGAGCAACGCGCCGAAACGTCCAACCTGCCTTTCGGAGGCCAACGATGCGGCCTCTCTCAAACTCATCCAGCTTGGCAAAAGCTTATAGAATGCGCCGTCGAGGAATACTGCATGTTCACTGAATTTGGCTCTGTGGCTCACACTGTTATTAAGGCCTTATTCGGTTCCTTGCAGCTATGGAAGATGGAGTGGCATGCATGTCCCTTAGTTGCACATCCGCCCAAGCAAACCGCATTAAACCCAAATGGGACACATGTCGGGCTATGACGATAGTGTGTGGAAACCTTCTTTGTACTCGCGCGATTCGATCATGGTGATCAATATCTTTAAGAAATGAGCTTATGTCTTTGTATACACAGTATAACCCTATTATAGCATTTATTGAGAGACACAAGACACTTGTAATTTATAAAATGTAAGACTTTATAAGGGGGATATTTGCTAATGTTCTATTTTAAAATATGTTTTGGGACCTACAGAAGATAGCTTATTAACAAGGAAAATGTTATGAACGGGAATGTTATAACATGGTTCTGCTGTATATGTGTTTATATTTATATATATATATATATATATAGTTGTATGCGTTTATATAAGTGTGTAAAAGTGTAAATGTATGTGTAGTAACATGTCGAGCTCTAAGATTGAAAAGTTTGAGAGGTTAAATGTGACGACAGTATGCCTATTTTCTCATTCCATCTCTCCGCCCCCCCCCCCTTTTTTTTTACCAACTAATCCTTTTCACCATCTTGTTTCACGTAGGAAACAAGCTAAGCGTGGAGAGAATGAATGAGTGTCTGCAGATATCTGGTAGGATCTTAACATCGAGGTCTTCAGAGCCGATGAGGGTGAAGCGAGGTGAGTATGGAGCAGCGCCGGAATGAAAAGGAGGGGGATAACGGGAGATCCCCGAGAAAAACCCGCTGACCTGCGGCTTCGTCCGGCACGATTACCAAATGCGAAAATCCGGGAGCGACCCCGCCCGGAATCGAGCCCGGTTCGCCTTGGTGGGAGGCGAGTAGTCTAACCACTACACACCGCGGCCCCCAACTGGTTGCGAGCAGCTGCGACTATCATCGGAGCAGAGGCGAGTCGCTTGCAAGAATATTAATTAGTTAATGAATTGCCTCGCGGGGAGTGCAGAGAGAAGTGGGAGGGTAGGTCCGAATGTCTGTGAAGCGAAACTTTGAGCAAGTCTCGTCCCCCTCCACCACGGCTGATCACGATATATACCACCCACGTCCCTTCGACTGGTAGTGAGGTTGTTAATTACGGCGGGGAGTCGGCCTGGAGCAGATCTCATCACGCGAGTGCCGGCGGGCAAGTTTGCACCGGGCACCGAACCACGAGAGACGTCTCCTAGACCCACACGTCGCATCGTCCAGGAGATCTCCCGTCCCCGTAGTAGGTTGGTGACACGCGCTCGTGATAGTTCTGCAAAGGGGCTCAACAATCGCTCCCTCAGTCGTATGCGATTTTGGATACAACAAACAAACAATTGTATTATTAGTTTTAGTGCTGCCTGCAACCCGTGAGGACGCCGTTCACCAATCTGCGCCTGGCGACCTACTCGCCGGCCAATAGGCTGCGCGCAGTAGCCAATTAGACACAAAGCCTGTCCCCAGAGCCTCGCACAGCTAATCAGAACATGGCTACGCGCTCATCAACGGAGCCGCCAAGTCATGTCGTATCTGTTTGCTTACTCTGTGGTATTACTGTCAATATAACGCTCTTCTGCTATATCCTATTCGCGATCTCCTTTACACTCTTTGAATCAAACCTTTGAAAAATCACTCTATGTATGATAAGTTTCGTTGTGACCTAATTATGTCATGTATCACAACCGTTTCATACTTCTGTTTACATAGAAGTATCTTATTTTGGGTTAAATTGAACTTCTACCTATATTTTATCTACGTAATACGATATTTTAATTATAATTACTATTAATAAAAAAGATAGAAAACAGGCGTGTTGGTAATGCCTGGTAAGAAATAGTTCTTATACGAAATGAGTGCGCACGAATCTGGTGCGTAGTCCCTTTGTTGTAATATTCTATAGTTCGTTAAGCGTTGTTTGCATAAGGCGGGAATGTCTTGGAAGTATAACTTAAGCAGGGCTTCAGAAAAGTTGGAAGTAACTGCGAACAACCTATAGCGGGGATTTCAATACTCTCTTCGGCTGGGGAATGTCTCAAAACTCCATCACATCAGGTAGCACTTTTCCCCAAGCTTTCAAAAATCTCTTAGTTATAATATGTCCAGGAAGGCTGGCTGTTGCGGTGTGGCACTTGTCTGTTGAGTAATCAGTATAAGAGCATACGTTGTTGTTTATCATCGTCATAGCCTCGCAGACCAGCTGAACTTCATCTCCTGGTTTTCCAGCTGTCGAATCACTTAAAGGCGTTTTTTGCGCCGCGACCATTGACGACATAAAGTTACTGGGATGGCGTGTGTGCGTTGCACGCCGTCAAATCCGACAGCAGTCAGGTTTATTCTGAACAGAACTGTACAAGACTCTCTGAGACGTAGGGCTGAGAAATGGTTGACACGGCGTGTTACGGGTGCTGCCTATCAGAATACAATCACGTGGGTAATCAATGTTAAAGAAGTTCTTCCTCGAAGCATTGGTTCTAAAGAGGAAAGTAGTTCCATGACTTAACGTTTACTTGAATGTGTTTGGTATACACTCATGAACACTAAAATTATTATTTCTTTCGGTTTATATACTCTTAGTGCACAGGTAAGTGCAATCATTGGCGAATGTGAAATTTGTTTACTTTTCTAATAGTTTCAGAGCATGCATAAAGTTGTCAGGCTCCTTACAATATTAATTTTATATATGTTAGAAGATTACACACTGTCCATACAAGCAGGGCTTTCAAAAGTGCTCACTTTACCGTGAAAGCCTATAATAGGTATTACCAAAATGCCTTTTTTTTTTCGCTGGTTTTATTTACATTAATTATAAACAAAATATTATAATAAAAAATAAAATATATGTAAAAGTTTAGTTGAACAAAAAAAATGTTTTTATATTAAAAGAGATATAAAACGCTTTTACTACATTTTTACATATTTAGGAAAAAACCAAACACGTTTTACGTGGAATAGTTGTTCAAAAGTTTGATCCAAAAAATGTGAAGATGTCGTTAATAGACTATAGTGTGCTATCGAAGATATGTCGGTTCAAAAAAGGTTTACAATTGTCTAGTGTGTCTGAACATGTTGCAAGCAGCGCTATAGCGGCTAGAGGGCGAGTTTCGTCCAGCCGCCGCCAGAGTGCAGTGGAGTCTCGCGAGGCGTGATTTACCAGGGCGATGGTCGAGGGAGGCAGGAGATGGCCCAAACGTGCTCAGGGTGGGAGATGCCGCCAGACACTGCTGGGGTCACAGTGGGATGTGTCAGAGGTCATCGCGGCCTGGTCACCCACTCCCGCCTCAACCTGGGTTTACAATAAAAAACAGTGTGCGTAAATAATTACGCAGTAACTCCGGTTCTCTCACACAGCACTGCGTTTTCTTGATTTACCATTCGCAGTTCACCTCATAATTCTTAAGTGCACCCAGGGAATGGAGTGAAGAGATTTGGGCGACTCCTAACGTTGGAGGACTTGAGAGCCGACGAGGGTGAAGTGAAGTGTGTATGGAGCAGCGCTGGAATGCAAGGGCGGGGGAAACGGGAGGTCCCCTAGAATACCCGCCAAGAAATCTCTTCACTTCACTTATTTACTCTTTGATAAATAAACTACTTACATGTGTATAGGCCTAATACACACTACAAACTCTATAGTACTTAAGTTGCTAAAATTAATAAAGCATCAGTTTGCTATCAGTAGGGAGAGATGTTTTTCGCGAAAATATTTAAGACCATGCTGGACTTCAATATCCTACGTCCACAACCACAACTTCCTTTGGTTATTGACCGCGTGTATACGTGAGAAGACATGTTCTAATTTGACTGAGCCAATCGTAATAAAGTACTCCGATACTGAACGTCCATGATTAGCGGGCAGGCACGTGACATTTAAAATCGTCCCACCACGAAATTTCAAATGAACAAAAGTGTTTTGGAGTACAACTGGTCTTGAAATCTTTTCCCGAAAAACACCTGGCCCTACCTATAATCGTTAGAAACCCGTTTTAAAATTTTCTCTTGTTTACTTGTCGTGTCACGAAAGTAAGCTTGACCTCTAGATGTCCAAAAAATTTGTAATATGAAATTACTGTATAGTGTGTGTGTGTCACCTGCGCAATAATTGAATTTTCCAATTTACAACACTGAGCTGCTTTCTTACCACTGCAGCTTCCAAACACTGTTGACGTCTGCTAAGCTTAGCTTGTTGCTTATAAAAACAATTGTTCTGGAATGCTAAAGACTATTATTCTTACCAGTTTCGTGTTATGTTCCCTGCATAAGTGCAGTAATGAGTAGGGCCAGTGACTTTTCGCGTAAAAATCGGAGCACACAGTAGACTTCAATACTATATACACACCTCAGCTATTGTTATACCTCCATTGGCTGCTGGTGCCATGTTCGTCTTTGACCAAGCCACTCAGGACTAAGTAACTCCGACACTGAACCTTCGTGATTCGTGCGCAAACGGTTAACACGGGCCAGAACATTTTCTAACTAATCAAAGAAGCTGGACGACCCTACAGTTCTTTGGACTGTATCTTGTCGTATCTTGTCTCTAAATCTTTACGCGAAATATCACTGCCCCTAGTAATGAGATTTTCACGGTTAAATTAACACTTTTGAAAGCCCTGCTTAAGATCTACTTGCATGCACATTGCGTATTCTTCCGCTACATGTAAAAAAATCTTGAAGCCAAACAATAGTTATAGTATTCACAAATATTAACATGACAATTGTATTCCAACGTGTAGACATGTAAGTACTTGTCTTCCGTCGTTACCAACCTGACTGGGCGCATGGCAGTCGGTGTGCTCGGTGAACTATACGCAGGTTGGGGCAGTGGCATTTCTCAGGGGTTGTTTTCAGAAGTGAGCGCGAACAGCCGTGACTACAGAACACGCGTATCAAAGTCGCGTCGCCATGCTCGCGCGTGGCAGCGCTGGAGATCGGAACAGCAGCCGTGCGCCTGTTCGTTCGCCTTAGTTGAAAACATACGTGGCTACTTCACGGTATGTGAACAAGCTTGACGCCATTTTGCCTTACGTCACCTAATTAAATGTAAACATACACGGTTTAACCATTTAAACTTTCAGCTCGGTGATGAAATATGCTTTTATAGAAAACTGATTGGTACTACTGGCGATTTGCGTGTTCTTTGTCGTGTAGGACTTGTATACAATGCATACGCTACAATAAACTTTTTTTTACCAAAATAGGTAGTAGTTTTTATTTTAGGCTGACATAACTTCAACACACGTAGCGTCACACACTAGTTTTACTGCAGAGTGACGTGTTCAAACCATTGACTGAAGATGACGTAGACCGCTTATTCGTCTTCTGCGCATGCACCCAACATTGACCTGCCCCAAAGGAACACAACTGTCAAAGTAGCATCATCAACGGTGATGAACGTTTGTTTGTTTATACCTTAATTTTCAAAATACAAGAACTTTTACATGAATAAAATACTTTTACCAATTTGAATTTAATCAAACTGCATTACAAATTGGTTACAGTAAGTATACTGTTACAATTTTTCGAAAGTCAGTGGGCCTAAACAATTTCTTTAAGGGATGGAGGTCTTGATTAAATAAAAGAGTTAATTATAAATTCCGAATTTATTTACAATCACTACAAACAAAATGCTTTCGCTCAATATCTCAAAATAGATTCCCGTCGCTTCTTATTTACAATTAATAATTCAATCAATACAATTTACAATTGCCTCAAAGAAATCGATGTAGTTAAATAACTTAAATCATTCCCAAGTGTATCAAAATCTATTGAATTATTTTTATGAATTATAATTATATATGTGACAAAGTCCGTATCGCATATTCAAACAGTCCCACCTGAGTTCAGTCCACAATAAGCCAGGCTGTGTTACCGTTTAACGGACAGTAGCATTTTCAAAGGTCGATTACCAATGACTGGGAGATCGCAAACATTTTTGATCCAACGTTTCTTTAACAACACTCTGGCTAGTTTATTCTTGTATGATTGGTTAGTCAATAAGTTCTTCGCAGACCAATCACAAACGTTCTGCTTTAACTTTAGAGTACCAGAATCTTCATTGAATATGATAGTAGTTTCATACATGCATGACAGCCAATAATTAGAGCAAACTGTCTGACTTGTACAGTACGTTGAATCCTAGGAAAAAGTTAACTGTTGGCGCGATAAACCATCTTCTCTATTGATTACAAATGTGCTTCATTAATGGCGATATATACACATAGTACATTTTCACGCTTAGTTTGAGTAAAGTTCTGGGCTTCCTTCGCCTGGAGCCTAGCAATTCGTTTGGCACAGTCTTACGCCGGGCGAGCTTTTCCGAGATTAATCTTGTAGACTTCCGGAGCTACGGATCACAAGTCCTTTCAGATGACTACCGTAATTAATCCTCACTGTTCAAGCGCTGGAGATCGTTGCTAACATCAAGTGCATCCAATCTAAAAAAAAATCTAAACTGCTTAGAAATTTGTTGTCAGTACTTTCTTTTGTTAGGATGTTTCATCTCGTTTCATGAATGGCCTAATTAGAGTGTCACTGCACAGTGGAGAGATTTGAGTGACTCTTAACATCGAGGTCTTGAGAGCCGATGAGGGTGAAGTGAGTTTGAAGCAGCACCGGAATGCAAGGGCGGAGGAAACAGGAGATCCCCGAGAAAACCCTGCGACCAGCGGCATCGTCCGGCACGATTCCCACGTGCAAAAATCCGGGGGCGGCCCCGCCTGAAATCTAACTCTACTCTCATTGATGGGATACGAGTAGTCTAACCACTACACCACCGCGGCCCCGCGACAAGGCATAATCTTGACACAATTTTTTAAAATGTTTCTTGTTGTATATCAGTTGGTTCGTATCATAAGACTCAGTTTTGAAACTGTGATATGCAAACTTTCTAAAACACACAATTTCGAAACGGGAAATAATATATATTTGGGTTTGGTTTCAACCTCTACTTGGGCCAGAGAGCAGATAACTGTACAGAGGAGAAACAGTCGCTTATACCGCGAACACTAGCCACTAGCCACGCACGCCAGCCAGCAACATGTCGGTGCAACGTTGGCCAATCGGCGCCTGGTAACTAACTCGCCAGCCGGCAATCGGGAACAAGGTCCGTTCCCAGAACCTCGCGCAGCCAATCAGCGAATCAGTACGTCAACAGCTATGGTATTTCACTTCTGTACGCTTATTTATTCTTTGCTTCGATTGCGACTGCCACAGGTCGTTACTAAAAATACTGCCTTACATTAAAAAAACGTGGATGTTCTCCGTTTCGAATTAATAGACACGCTACCATTTTGTGTTATAAGTAGAGGCAACTGTTTTTCGCGGAAATATTCCACGACCAGTTGTACTCCAAAACACGTTAGTTCAGGATCAGTATCGTGGTTGGATGATTTTAACTCGCGCGCGTCTTAGGTGTCTGCCCGCAAATCACAGACTTACAGTATCGGAGTCACCTAATTGTGATTGGCCAGTCAAGTAAGAAAACGTCTTCTCTCAGAGACACGCCGCCAATAAACAAAATAATACCCCTGGTATTCCTGTAGTGTATTGAAATATAACTTGTGCGGAAATATTTCCGCGAAAAATAGGTGGCCCTAGTTATAAGATTTCACCAAGCTAGACTCCACAGTACTCTACATACTTGGGCAGAAGTCACTTGTTCACTGTCTTCCGCCACAGACAGAACTCACTCTCCTGTTTGACCCGGCCACACTGAGTGAAGCTACCAGAGAGCTGAGTGTTTACTAGTGGGGAGTGTAGCATGAGCGGAGGTACAATGACACACGTCAAACTAACGTATTCTTATATGCAGTCTACCTTGGTACTGGGGCCACGGTGGTGTAGTGGTTAGACTACTCGCCTCCCACCTACGCGAACCTGGTTCGATTCCCGGCGGGGTCGCTCCCGAATTCTCGCATGTTAAAATCATGCCGGACGATGCCGCTGGTCAGGCATCTCCTGTTTCCCCCGCTCTTGCGTTCCAGCGCTGCTCCATACTCACGTCGCTTCACTCTCATTGGCTCTCAAGACCTCGATGTTAAGAGCCGTCGAAATCTCTTCACTTGCCTTGATACTGAATTATAACATGAAGTCGTAGGGTCTCTACAAATAAATCATCTTCTTAGACATTTATTGTATAAATTACATTACTTCTTGTGTATGGACGATGTTTCGAAGGAATTTCTTTTGTTGTCGCTCGCCAAGACATGAGTGGAAAAACACGCCGCGCGCGCACACAAAAAAAAATGAAAAAAAATAATATTGAGTTTTCCCGAGCTCCATCCTCTCGTTTGCCGGCAGTTTGTCTCGGGGAGAGAGAGACTGTGAGCATTTCTCGTGTGTGGGGGAAGAAAAGTTTTATAAGTCGAGGGCGTGTAGGGGGAGAGGCCTTCTTGCATAAATATGCAGGGCGCCTTTGTTCGAGTATGGCGCGCCTACGAAATTTCGACATAAAGCGAGAACGCTCGCCAAACCAGCTCGAGGACCGCGCAAAATGCTCTTAACGAGATGGGAAAGCTTGCGGTGATGCCGCCGCGCGCGACAAGGGCACAAGTGCGTTTCCTCCCCACCCGTCTGCGGTCTCACTTTGATCGGATCCCCGTCACGAGTGTTGCTAGCCCTCGGTGATTCCCACCCACAATATATAGTCGTTAAACCTGAGCGAGTTGATGTGGAGATTTATCACGTGTCGCCAAGAGTGAGTGAAGTGTGAAGAGATATGGGCGGGGGAAACGGGAGATCCCCGAGAAAACCCGCNGTAGTCGTTAAACCTGAGCGAGTTGATGTGGAGATCTATCACGTGTCGCCAAGAGTGAGTGAAGTGTGAAGAGATATGGGCGGGGGAAACGGGAGATCCCCGAGAAAACCCGCTGAGGAGCGGCATCGTCCGGCACGATCTCCACGTGCGAATTCCATCAAGGGGAACCCCCTTGGTGGAATTCGAGAAGGCTAACCACTCAGCCACCGCGGCCCCCGTATCGCCAAACTGTAACGTCTGTAGCCACGACAAACATGGAATGTGATAGGTACACTGTCAAAAAAATTCCTTCATTTTACGGAAAAATGCTGGTAAAAATTCTCTAGAAGTCCCCGCAAATTCTCCGTAAAATTATGGACACATTGCTCTTCAAAGACGGACTTTCCGAAGATTTTACATAACTTCATGTGAATTGACTGAACCTCTCCGTGATTTTGCTAATTAGTTTTCTGTATTTCTGGTTTTAAAAAAATATGTAACGGAAAAAGTCTTTAATTTTCATTATGTGAATGTTCTACTGTGAATGAAAAAGAAATTCTGAGAAGTCGAAATAATTTATACCTGATCGAGATTATCGCCCCCAGACAAAACCCATGTTATCCATGAGTATAACCACCAACGTCCGATCTTATAGTTACGACTTAGGGTATAACTTTGATATTTTAAGTAGTTACATAAGCAATTTGTTCAGTTTTTTAGTAATGCCTCGGGATCTCCCGTTTCCCCCGCCCTTGCATTCCGGCTCTGCTCCATTCTCTTATCATTTCATCCTCATCGGCCGTCAAGAACTCGTTAAGAGCCGCCCAAATCTCTCAACTCAACTACAGTCACAGCTTGAAAAGCTGAGTTGACAGAACACGCGCGAAGCTTGCTTACGCTATTTAGCATCGCCGTCAAATTGCTTCCTCATGGCGATGTAACAGCGAGGCGTTTAGTATCGTTTGCTAGGGATTCCCCTTAATAAACACTTAGTTTGTCCCCAAGACACGCACAAACGTCGACGTCCCTCCTTGAACACGTGATACATTGCATCTGTCGTGGCTGCTCGTGTGGACCAATGTCGAGGACATGAGCAAAATACTACAATCTCGCGCTATTACACTCTCGGTATCTCCGCACTTTCTAGATCAAACTTTTGAAAAACCGTCTCACGTAACGTGTTTGATTGTTTTCTAAATAATTCTCGTAGCATTAACTTGCTATACTCCCATCACCATTAATATGCCTTATTTTTTTGGTTAAACAAAACCTTATCTTGGAGCTCGTAAAAAATTGGCATGAGCATTACACATACACAGTTGCAATGTTAAACCTATACACTATACAACACAAGCAGTTGACTTGCTACAATTGATATAATACAAGTTTTGTTTGTTCGCGTTGATATAGTTTGTGTGTGAGAAGATAAGTGTTGAGTACATAGTTGCGTGTTTTTGTCAAAATAGTTCTTTCCTGCATATATGACGTTTATTTTTTTATTATTAAGTTAGTTTCATTTCACTTTTCACTCTTAACATCGCTTCAAAACTTACCCCAACTTTTTAAGTTGCAATATTTAATAAATAAACAAAAGAAAATAACTGGCCAGGAACTAAAGAAAATACGCAAACTTGCTGGTTTCATAAGCAAGTTTCTCTCTTGACGACCAAGCAGAAGATTCAGGACTTCCGCCTTGTTAAGCATCGATTTACAGCTATAACAACACGCTACGTTAAGGCTCTGATTTATCTCTCCAGCAGCAATTCTTCGTTTTCGCGTCGTAATTTCGGACTCATAGTAATTACTGACAATGCAAGATTATAGAAATTTACGTGTTAACAGTTGTTTAATATTTTTGTGCGTAAATTTAATTGTGTGTTATATGCTTGTTGTAAAAAGTCGATAACATATTTACATGTTATTAATAAGTTCTCGACATTTTACAAAAAACAGTTAACACACAATTAAAGTGACGCACAAAGATATAAAAAACTGGTAAAATGTAAATATTCTATAACCGTGCATTGTCAGTAATTACTACGAATCTGAAATTATGACGCGAAAACCAACCATTTCTGCTGGATTGGCGATGCAGAGCTATAAGGCGAATTGAACTCTTCTTGTTACTAATATTAAGTTTAGGGAGGTGCTTTTTGCAATGCGCCATGGTGTTTAACTCTAGTGTATAATACTGTCTCATGTTTGTGAAACGTTTGTGTTGGTTATACCCGGTCATTTTTGTCTATAAATTAGTATATTTATTTCACAGTCAGTTTTTTTAACGAGAATAAAGGAGTTATAGTAGTAATGTACTTTTTTAGGTAAAATATTGTGTAACTGAGTTTTGGTGCTTCGTTTGTAAGGAAACCGTTTATTTCCGATTTATTTACTTTTTCAAGTAAAACTGGTAGGAAAATACTTAATTTATTTTTTAGTTATTTATTTATTTACAATTGTTCTGCGGAGCTTTAATAAATGTCAAAGCCATAAGTCTATGGAACACGTTATTTGGCAAAAGGCAAGAACAAAAAAAAAAACAATAGAATATGATACACCAAGTTATTTAGAAAGACACACATGAAAACATAATAAATATACATAAACGAATAAATAAAAACATAAATAAATAAAAACATGTGTACCTCACTTTCTGTGCGTGTGCTATGTCCTGTGATAACTCAACTGTAGCTCATCCTTTACAGGACACGTAATTTATACCACACACATCACAACTAAACAAGAAACTTACCAAAGTAAAAACATTACTTATAGGTTGACCTATTTTATAAACGTTTTTTCCTAACAGTAATTATATCCACAAACAAAAATTAGCCCGTTTTTTGGGACGAAATTTGCACAGAAATTGTTTTGTAGTCAATCCAACAAATATATTTCAAAATTAGCTTTCATGTGTGTTGTGCAAGCCATAACAAACACCCAACACTTTAATTATTGTGAACAAAAAACTTTTTTTGTATTTCTAACCTTTCAACATCTACTGGATAAAATATGGTATATATTTTTGTATCATAGCTAAAAATTATAAATTTATAATATACACATTATGCAACTAGAAAAGTGCTTGAAAATGTAATAGACAGCTGTTTTACTAATTTTAAACATTAAGATATAGATTTCACCAGTGGGCTTCAGTAAGACTTCAGAAAAGTTGGAAGAAATAAAAACCAATAAACTATACGTTATTTTAAGTCTATGACTTGGAATTAGTTATAGTTATCGAATTTCCGTAATTTTTCGCGTTTCTGTTCTTTCTGTCCCTTAACTCATACTTCGCAGAGAGAAAGGTGTAACCACATTTTCTCTATCTTTTCTCTTCTGTTCTCTGCCCCTTGTTTTTTCTTTCTACTGCCCCTCGTATTTCTCCCCATGTGGCCCGAGCTGATCAGCATAACTCACGAGTGACTAAAAAAAAAAAAAA
>NQII01004287.1:149101-198638 GCA_002778355.1 Clitarchus hookeri
CCCTCCCCCAGCCGGAAAGGGTTGGAAACCCTCCCGTGACCGAATTACTTCGTCAGATTGGCACCGGCCCAAACAGCATCGCGATGCCTACTTTGCTGTTCGAGTAGAAGATACTGTTTTCCTGCCCCCCCCCCTTTCCCGGGAGGGGGAGAGTGTATTTTCCATTTGTGAATTAAAATGTTTTAAATAATTTCCGCATATTATTACATATATAGACTGCAGCGACACGGCGATGGCACGTCATAAACATTACTTATGGTCTGTTCACGGTAAAGTGAGCACTTTTGAAAATCAACTTTTGAAAATAAATCACTGCCCGTGAAATTCTTATATGTTGTCGTACACACGGTCGTGGAGGATCCCCGTTAATTTGGCAGCGAAGAAAGTAAAATAGTTCTAAGTATCGACGTTGTATTAAGAGTATAACGTTACATTTTGTCAACTAAATTTGGTGGTTTTTTTTGCTCCATACATACACATTGGAGAAAATATATGTGAATATTAATAACACATTTATGTTCCTAACGATTTCATGTTTTCGTTTGACTGACGCGTGAGTAAATGTAGAAGGTTCGTGGCAAGCATAATTTTACGTATAGCGGAAGGATAAGAAAGTGGGGGGAACAGTCCCCACTTCCGCGTTAGGGCCACATATATATTAGACTGTGAGCAGGGCAGTAGCCAGGGTTTTATTTCGGGGGGTGTTCTCCGATGCTACCCCCAATGTTGCTTTTTGTAAAACACCATTAGTGACCCTAGTGTTTAGAAATTTCGAAGGACACATTCTAGAGGAGTAAAAATATCTATTTGTTTGAGGAATTGCTCCTAAGTAGATTTGCGACGGCCAGGCTATACTGTAAATCCATGAGTAGAGACGTGCAATCTACTTGTTTTTGTTTAAGGACAGGCTGAACGGCAAGTTACTGTGCGTCCTACCAACTTAAGTCGCTGGCTGGAGATACTGTACGTCTGGCACGCCTCGAAGAAATCTTGAGCCAGTAATATAAGCTCAGCGGCGGAGTGCCTGGCCGATCTCTTGTAAGTAGATCAAGAAGGCAGGTGACGTTCATTAAAGTGCAGCGGCCAATGAAACCACGGATGAGCTCACTTGTTTATAAGGCAGTGATTTTTTTTTTTTCACTTCTAAAAAATAAACATTTTGGGGGGTGTCCTTCCCTGGCTACGTGAGGCGACCAAGCAGGTAGCATATTCTCGGTGGAAAGTGCCCTACTTCTGGATTTGCCTCTGTACCGACTATCCCTTAACAGTATATCATGGCTGCAGATAGGGCCACCTGTTGTTCACGAAAGGATCTGCGCGCAGGATAGACGTCAACGTTCTACGTTCGCACAAGCAAGCCGAGTGTCTGTGTGAGGACACATTCTCTATTTGACTGGGCCTATCACAATTAAGTAACTCCGGTACCGAACTTCCGTGATTGGCTGACATACACACCTCAGACGCGTGAGAGTTCTAGTCATCCAACCACGAGGTCGTTTCTGAACTAACGTGTTTTCCAGTACAACTAGTCGTGAAACAAACACGTGGCCCTTGCTGTAGATACAGTTGCAGGACCGTATTAATAATGAAAAAACCTTGCAAAATATTATTGGTTTGTAACTCGGAGACGATCTGCTATGGGCCATATTTTTCTCATGGCCTTTTTTTTTATGGTTCTGAGATCTACACGCGTGCGTTTACTACTCTCCACATGATGGAAACAGACTTGCAACGTCACAAAATAACAATGCGTAATTTTAATTTTATTATTAATTAATTGCCGTTGTCGGAAAAGCACAACAAATGTTCAAGTAGCCACGATCTCTGTTCCACGAATGGGCATTTAAACCATCCCGGTGTAATGCCCGATGAGTAGGGCCATTGACTTTTCGCGTAAAAGTCGGAGCACACAGTAGACTTCAATACTATATACACACCTCAGCTGTTGTTATACCTCCATTGGCTGCTGGTGCCGTGTCCGTCTTCGACCAAGCCACTCAGGACGAAGTAACTCCGACACTGAACCTTCGTGATTCGTGCGCAAACGGTTAACACTGGCCATAAAATTTTTTTTAGCCAATCGAAGAAGTTGGACGACCCTTCAGTGCTTTGTACTGTATCTTGTCTCGAAATATTTTCGCGAAATATCACTGCCCCTAGCTATGAGCAATGGCACTCAAATGAATAGGACATCTTGATTAAGGCAGGCGACGGCGTGAAATTATAAAATTGTTGACTCACAAGAAGTTTGAGACCCGTAGTGAAATAATCGCCAATGGAAGTCTTCGCGCCACACTGCGTTAAGCTGGCCGATAACAGCACTAGTCCTGGTGTAAGTGCAAGTCTCATTTGGACTGAAAAATCAAACAGATTATCGTAATGCCAGGGACGATGAGTGTGAGGCGAGGTGAGAATTGAGCAGCGCCGGAATGAAAGGGCGGAGGAAACGGCAGATCCCCGAGAAAACACGTCGACCAGCGGCATCGTGCCGCACGATTCCCACATGCGAAAATCCGGGAGCGATTGGCCGGGAATAGAATCCGTGTTCGCCTATGTGGGAGGCTGTAGTCTGACCACTACACCACCGCGGCCCCAGGCAGTGAATGTGAGTTGAAGTGATTTTATCCTTATCATCTTGTTTTTAATTATATATCTTTATAACTGTATGTTGAATTTGAAAATTAATTTTCAAACATTATTCCACACATAACTACTTTACATAATTCCTGAAACCAAAGTGAACTGATTTTCACATATGCATTTTTCTCATGTAGTAATGGAAAAGAATTAATAACTTCTTTATCATTATTGTGGTTACAGATGCAACAAAAACAGCATCGGTAAAATATTGTGGAATTAAAAATATACTTAAATACAGTATGTCCTATGCCCTGAGAACATTCATTTTCAAATATTTAATCTGTAAAGTAAGCTAAGGTGAAACAGAGGTAATTCCAAAATGGAAGGGGTGCTATATCCTTAAGGTGTCCACCTACCTGCGACTACTTTCCGCCTTGAGGGCAGAGAAGCGCGGGAGACATAAGGACTACGCTTCCACGTGCATCAAGTGTACGGTCGCCACTAAGCGCAACTATTGTGCAGTGTCCTCGTGTGCTGCGTGTGGCTATGGAGCTTGCAGTGGTGATCGTATTGCCTTATTGGTGGAAAGTCTGTGACAGTTTTCAGTGCACGGCCCTTGAGTAGGTACTTCTGTGAGTATGCGACGTGTACATGTTGTGATAGGGCGCTTTGAAACAGGCTACGTCGGAGTGCTCTGAAATGGTGATTCTAATGTACAAGAAAGCACTCAACATGTATCGTCTTAAGTATGTGTGCTTTTCGTATGTCAGTAAATTGAACGTCCGTGTAACAGTATCGTGGGAAAAGCGCGTATTTCAAACTGTGCAACTCAGTTCGAACGCCACGTGGGTGGGAGCCTTTAAGACAGTTCTTCTGGAAGCTCCGTCGACGCGAGGGGAAGGAAGGAGTTGGAAGGACGAAGGAAAGCGGAAAGGAAGCTGGCAAGGATGGGAGAGCGGCGAGGCGCGAAAAGGAAGGGTCCAGGTGACACAAAAGCAGCGGAAATGAAAGAGCTACGCCGGAGACAATGCACGGGCACTCGAAGCCCGCCGCTGGCGAGGCGAGGGTCGGTGTTCACGATCCGTCGACCCTTGTTCTCGATACAGGCCGCCTCCCGCCACCTTTACAGGTCTCTTCGGGCCTCGGCGTCCAGGCGGCGGGGAGGGAATCATTGTTCGTGGCGTAGAGACTGCCGCTATCGACTGAAGACCACTATCGACTAATTGTGCGAAAGCTCCTTCAAATTATCGACTTAAAGCCACTATCGACTGGTCTTGCGATTATTTGTTCAAACTATAGATTGGAAACCACTATCGATTAGCTAAAGAATGTGAAAACCATTATCGACTAGCCAAATATTCTGAATGCAGGGTGGTTCCAAATAACCTGTGTAGACACTTGCAGGGTTTCTCTGCTCACTAACAGTTCTGGTCATAAGATACATCTGGCCTATCTGACCGGCCCACTCAAGACTCTATTACTGCAATAAAAAAAATATCTTCTTGGCGAGCTGATAATTATTACATGCAAAGAAAAATATCACCCAAAAATAAATGTCAAAAGAAAATGTAGGTTTTTAAAATACGTCTAGTCGGTAAATAGCACTGATCCTAGTAACATACCCCCAAGATGTGTCAACATAGTATTCAAAATGGTGTAGAGTTTTGGTATGTTTGTGATTAGGTGGCAAATGCCTCAATTGTTTGCACTCAGATCAAAGACCTCTTATATTAGGGCAGCAGGACTTTTATTAGTCTATTCAGATGGGGGGTGTGATGTCACATACAACACTGCAGCTTAGGGTGAAAACTTTCCTTCATAAATATGAACATCTCACTGACAGGGGCAGGAAAATGTCGCGTTTTAAACGACCTGAGGGCTAGGCTCCACGATCCTATGTGTTATCGAGTCTCAGTTTCTGGTTCATTGCTGTTTGTAGGTGCAGGATGTTGGGTGCGAATGGACCTCCCCGCCGCGTCCCATGGATGCTCGATGGGTTCGTATCGGACGAACAAGATGGTCACAGCAGCCGTCGGGGCTCTCCATAATGCTCCTCGAACCAGTTTTGGACAACTCGAGTCAATGAATGACACGGTGCATTATCCTGCTGTAATATCCCATCGTTGTGGGGGTACGTGAAGTCCATGAAGGGATACAACGCAATGTCATGACCAGCACACACTCACTCACGCGATGTCAGAGAACAACTGATACACGTCTGGGTACTACCGTAACGTAACGTAACATTACGGTAGTACTACCGACTATTGCCTTTACATGCTGCTGTCCCATGACTTTGGGAATGTCAGTGTATTTAACGTGTAAATAATAGTGAAAATCGTTTTTAAAATTGAACTTTAATGCTTACCTACACAATTTCCTTTAGAGAAAGGAGACAAGTTCGAAGTGCCATCTGTAGTTTAATTTATTGGCTTACATCACGTAATATTACCATATTGTTACCGACGTAATTAGCGAGAAATGTAGCTACCTGGAAATTAATATTGCTGTCTTAGTAGGACCCGTAGCAATGCTTCCTTAAGGCCAGAAGTGACCTTCAGTTCTGAAAACGTTACTAATGATTCCCCTTAATGAAATAACTGGCAGAAGCGTCACATCACAATGCTGCATCCTCGTAGATGGCAGCTGTGTGTAAGCCACCAGCTGTGCGGGTGATGTTAGCGGGTTGCATATCTACTGCGCCTTTGTACGACGATGGCCAACCGCTTCAAAGATTAACTAGAGCAAGAAGACGCTTCCGCCAATCACTTACTAACAAAAGTTGTTACCCTGGAAACACACCACTATTTGCTATTCACGGCGAAGTGAGCAGTTTTTCAGGCCCTCTCATTTGGGATAATAGTCAATAAATATATTTTATTGAGGTCTTAGACGTTAACTTTCGAGTCCGGTGAAATGTATACACTGTGTATATTATTTAAATGATAATATTTATTTTAAAAAGGGGGAGAAGGATAAAAATTTGCCGATAGGAAAAAATTTAACTAAGGCCTCTTTATTGCGTACAGCCCGTAGACATTTATCTTTCTCGTGATTGTTTTGACTCGGGCTGTACATTCAAGTAACTTCTACTTTTTATGTCACAATAAAAATTGTCTGTATCTGTACTAATAGTATTATACCTAACACGTATGTGTATGCTTTCTTTGGCATTGTACCTCACTTATTTAAAGTTATATGTCTACGCCAGTTAAGTACTTTGGAGTAGTAGCGATACTGTATGATTTTTTTACTAGTTCACTAGATAGTTTTAACAGCTTTCCAGCTGTAGTGAGCAGAATTATACGTCGTATTTAGTATTTCTGTGCATGCTTCTATGTCTTAAAAACTTAATATTGCCTTTTTAAATAACGTGTTTTTTTTAATCTATGGGGCTGTGATCGCGGTTTTTCTCGAACGTTAATTTTAGCTGTGGGAGACGTGTAAGTGTGCGGTTAGCACGCCAACCTCCCACACAACGAAAACCCGGCTTCCATCTCCATCGGGTCCTAGTAAGGATATTCCTCTTGTGGTGACTCTGGCAGATATTGCTTCTGGCCGATAGGTTTTCTCAGGGTTATCCCGTTTCATCATCCTTACATTCCGTAGCTGATGCATTTTCGCGATTTACTATTAGACCTATGAACATCAATTTTACTAGCTCACGCAACATAAGGTAGTTGGCGAATTATGAGTCCTACGAAAAAAAATAAATTTGCAATAGTCAACTATCGGCGTTTACTGTTGTTTCCTGCAAACCAAACCTATATATAAACGACACTAATATGTAGCTTTCTTGACACCGAATCTCTTGCTTAGCAAACCATCAGCAAGTTTACTAACGCCAGTATACGTTTTACCAATATTCTGAAAAATAATTTTGAGTCATTGCTTTCTGGAGACTTTTGTTGTTCATGAAAGTATTCTTAATCAGGCTGCTGGCAAAACTATTGATCAGGCACCTGTAACGTCTTCTGGTGAAAAAAAAAAAAATATGAAATTTTAATTAGGTGATGAAATAAAATTTTTTCACAAAATGTTTGCTACGAAATTACAACATATTCTTCAGGCTTTCCCCATGTAATCCGTGTCCATTGGAACACATTCTTAATTTCCTTTTTCTGCATCTATCATTAAATACGGCTGCTCAAGGTCGTCTTGCATCGTGGTCCGTCATAGGATGTACCCTCTGTGTGCATTATTACATATATTGCAGGTTGTTCGCCGTCAACTGAGATCTACTTGTATGCGCTGTGTGTATTCTTTCATCGCATGTAAAGTTAGCATTACCATCACGGGCCTGATCGCTTTATTCATGCGTCGGCCAGTTGAAAGTGTGAAATTGTTACACCAGCAAAATACTTAAAAAAAATTTGCTAATTTTTACACTTACGTGCTTTACAGAGCAGAAAACAAAATAAATAATTTTAGTATTCACAAATGTTTACCCAATAATTTTAATTCGACGTTAAGACATGAAACTACTTTCCCTCCATCGTTGTAGGCTTTTCGCGGTAAATCGAGCACTTTTGAAAGCCCTCTCATTTGGAATAATATTCAATAAACACATTTTATTTTAGACTTCTGTGTTATCTTCATTGTGCGCTGGAGTATACACACAGTGTTTATTACTTACATGGCAATATATATATTTTTTAAAAAGGTGGTTAAAGGATAACAAAAATGGTTGAAAGGAAAAAAAACTAGTATAATCCATTCACGGTATCTTCGATACTTTTGAAAAGAACCTTTGAAAAATCACCCTAGGAGTTACATGTTCAATTGGTTATAAAAAAATATATATGGAAAAAGGTTTTGTCTTGCTTTTAGCACTGAAGCACTATATAAATTGGTTGTTTTAAGTTTTAAGTATATTTTTTCAATAAATTATAATAATTTGTTAAAAGTCCGTACGAATTAACAACGGATTTTGAAGGGACATGTTGGTTATAGCTGAAAAGAAATAGTTCGTAGGTTAAATATTAATATGTATAAATTTAATGCCGTAATTGTAAAGTTAATATTGCTAAACTATATATTTACATTTTTACGTAGCACTCATGGGTAAAGATTTCACTGTTATTAATTGAAATTAAATAAATTTCAGTGTCTGTCCAGCGGACTCATACACTCCATCTTGTCCGTTTGGGCACGTTTTTTTCAGAAGTATAACCACGCCATATTGGATATTGGAGACGCTGAATTGTGGTTATAAAACTAACGTAACACATTCTTTCTACTTATAAGATAATTCTAGGTTAAGATGTAATTTTAGTATTAGCGTTGTTATTTCTGCAGTTTATCAAATAAACGTGCAAAATATAGAAAGGCATTTGAATATTTCCGTTACGTTATTCCCTTCGCAAAGAATGCAAAGGAATCGAATTTTGGTCGCCGCCAACTGATAATCGATTATTTTCGAAAGCTTTTTGTGGAGACCAAGAGATGGCAGCACATTAGCGTTGGTTCTTCAGTGCCAAATGTTAGCCGTGACTCGTCTTTCCGCCGCATAGTGTTGTTTTTATGTTGCAGTGAAGAAGCGCGACAGTTCTTGATGGAACAGAGATGTACCTACACCGCAGGTTTCAAAATGAAAGTGATTTTGTTCGCTGAAGAGTTTGGAAATCGAGCCGCGGGCCGTGAATTCGTAGTAAATGAAATGTTAGTGCGGGGCTGGAGGAATTTTTCTCACTTATAAGTCGTACCTCGAGTTTTCAATAAAAATTTTTAAATAAAATGTGCGACTTATATGTGATAAAATACGGTACCATTTATCACAGTGAAATCTTTAACCTGAGTGCTACTTCCAAAAGTTTATTATGTAAAATTTAACTTTTTCCTTACACCAAATATGTAAATAAATCTTAATACAATAAGTAAACTTTAATTAAATTATATAATTAACAGTTCCGATATATACTTCAATCTACCTTTTTGTATGTATTACAATATTTTGCTAAATTGATTAGCATTTTTTAGACATTTGGAGAATTTTATTAAAGTATATGACAGTTAAGATTACATGGCATTGTTTCTCTTCAAAAATAAATTTGGGTAGTTCACACATGGCACTGTTTGTTTACAAAATATTATAGAGTTCCCACATGGCACTGTTTACAAAACGTTTGACAGGTGTCACATGGCAATGTTTTGTTTACATACTGCGGAAGGATACATAATCGGCTCCCTGAAAGTANGAAAGTGCTCACTTTACCATGAACAGCCTACTACCAACTTAACTGGGCGCACGCCAATCAGTATGCCCGTTATAATACATGCAGGCGGGAGCAGTGACATTGTTCAAAAGTTGTCAGTTAACCGTGAAAATACTATAATAAACCGGGTGTCAAGAAGCAAAAAAAAAAAGGGGGGGCAGCAATTCAAAACTACCGAACCATAAAGAAACGACAAAATGTATGGAACAGAAAAACGTCATGAAATGTTGAAAAGGCCCACTGCATATAAAATAAGAGAGCATATACCGCCATCACTAGGGGAACCTATTAGTAGGGACGTGCAAAATTCGCGTTATTTTGCAGCTGCAGACTAAACACCAAGATGTTGTAGGTTCGTGTGACTTATACCGTTGGCAGACAACTTGTGTGGAACGCCCCAAGGACGCTTCTAGCCTATAGTAAAGCCTCGACTCTGCAGTAAGGCGGCCACACAAGTAAATAACGTCGTACAGTTGCCAGTAGCCAATGGAATCACGAACTGCACTCCAGCAGGTATAGAACAGTGAAGTCTAGCATGTTACCAAAGAATAGGGGGAATTTTGCACGTCTCTACCAATTAGCCGCGAAAAAATTTCAGGATTGTGTTCTAACGCACTTTAGTTCACAACCGTTTTCGTGATTGTATTATTTGAATTATTACACGTCTTGGATGTCTGTCGGCGAATCACGGACGGTCAGTTTCGGGGAAACTTAATTCTGATTGGCTCGCTCGTGTAACAGACTGTCTCCACACAAAGGCAAGCGGCTAGTAATCAAACGAAGACTACAAGCGTGCACATAGGATATTGAAGTCTAACCTTCCCGTAAATCTTTTTGCGAGAAACATATGGCCCTACCCCTCACAGAAAATATGTCCTTTGTAACACAGTCTCCTGTCAGTAGAGTGCTGTGTGTTTTGTAACACTCTCTCGGGTCAGTAGAGTGCTGTGTGATTTGTAACACTCTCTCCTGTCAGTAGAGTGCTCTGTGTTTTGTAACACTCCCTCGGGTCAGTCCTGAAGAAGGTGGCGCAGAGCCAGCAGAGTGCCATAGAGATCATATTCAGTGTGCAGCACAGCGAGAAGCAGGTGTCAGCGTGCCTAAAGGCGAGTGGTGGTGTGTTCAGGCTGCGCTTCACGGGCTGACGGGGCGACTGCAGTTCAGCGAGGGCAGGAGGAACAACTTCAAGCTGGACCTGCTGAAGCTGAAGAAGGAGTCCCTTCAGAAGGTCGGCCAGTGGACTCCTTCACGCGGCATCAACGTCACGGACCCCGCCGCCTTCTACGACACTTCCTCCGCCAACATCACCCTCGTCGTGATGACACGCGAGGTCAGTGCAACTCTCCTGTGCTCATGCTTCACTGTACACTGTGGGTATGTGGTGGAGCGATCACGATAGCAGTGTCCCAACACTGAGCTAAATACGCTAGGGACAACCAGGCCAGCTATATAATTATAATCAGCATAGGCGAGTGTGCGAAAATAAACCCTAGTGGCAACAGGTGGAAATATTATATTTTCATAAATATTTCAGAAATTCTAATGACTTATTTGTTATTAAACATTTTAACTTTATAAAATTTGCCATATAGCGAATTAATTTCCGTGGTTTAATTTTTGGCTGTGGTTAAAACAAACCTTCCAGAGATAAAAGAAAGTTTCTTATTAATGTCCTGCATTTTGGTATTGTATCATTAATAATATTGGAATATCATATTAAACATAGGTGCTGCTGTCTGCTGGCTGGAGGTCAACCACAGCCAGCTTTTCCCAAAAACAAATCTTCAAGCTGTCCGGTATTGGTCTCTAGTGCATTTGCTGTATTGCTCACCTACCAATACGACTATCATAAACGACATTGATAGAATTTGAGGTTAGAATACTGTTTATGTAAACATGTGCTTTGATATGTTTGTGCAATCCCTCTAACCAATTTGTAATGCATTGGATGAAATTCAAATCGATAGAAGAATTTATGGCTTGTCTTTTGGAAATTAAGGTAAACAAATACGTTCATCACCGCTGACAATGTGACTTTGACATTTGTGTTGGTTTGAGGTAGGTGGATGTTAGGCAAACACACAGAAGACAAAAAAAATATATATATACTCATCTTTATTCTGTGTGTATCACCAGCCAAACCTCTGTGGAGTAGCACGAGAATGCAAGGGCAGGGGAGACGGGAGATCCCCGAGAAAACCCGCAGACCAGTGGCATCTTCCAGCAGGATTCCCACATGCCAATGGAGAGTTGAAGGATGTATAAATTCGCCCGTCGCGGATCGTGTCCAGTGAGGTTGTGGTTGCTGTTGCAGGAGAAGCCGTACGTGATGGTGAAAGAGGACCGCAACCTGTCGGGCAACGCGCGGTACGAAGGCTTCTGCATCGACCTGCTCAAGTGGATCGCCGGCCAGGTGGGCTTCCACTACGTCATCCGCCTCGTGCCCGACCACATGTACGGAGTGTACGACCCCGACACGCGCGAGTGGAACGGCATCGTCCGCGAGCTCATGGACAAGGTCAGCATCCCTCTCTAGATCTCTCTCTACATCTCTCTCCCTCTCTACATCTCTCTCTACATCTCTCTCTCTCTAGATCTCTCTCTGCATCTCTTTCTCTACATCTCTCTCTCTACATCTCTTTCTCTACATCTCTCTCTACATCTCTGTCCCTCTCTACATCTCTGTCCCTCTCTACATCTCTGTCCCTCTCTACATCTCTCTCTACATCTCTGTCCCTCTCTAAATCTCTGTCCCTCTCTACATCTCTGTCTCTCTCTACATCTCTCTCTCTCTCTCTCTCTCTCTCTCTACACCTCTCTACACCTAAGCAAGGGCGCGTACTGCAGCGGCGAGGAAGTGGTTCAATGGTGGCAAGGTGACCAAGTCACAGGTGGACAAGTTTAAGTCTGCAGAAAGGAGTGTAGTAGCGTGCACCCAGTGGTTCGAGGGTGGTGCTACGCCATTTGGTGCTACACCATTCGCCATACCCCGCCATACCAACGTCGCTCTGTAATTACGTGAAGTCTGTCTTCAGTTTGTACCGAGTTGCTGGGATCACAAAGTGAATCGTCATTTTTTCATCATTGTGTCCGGAAATTTAGAGTTATGCGCGATGACCAAGAATTCAACTTTACATTTCGTTGGTCTTGTATAAGCTCATCCTTGCTTATTTGACCACATGAGGGAAGATTGCCACTTCAGCCAGGTTCAGGAGCGAGCCTGAGTAGAAATTGCCAAAAACGCTGAAGTATAGAAAGAGCATCTTCATCATCTGGCGACCTTATAATTGACGAAAACTGGCAAACTGTGAAGTCGTAACTCAGTGGCGCTGCCCACCATTTCGGTGGACATTGTAACAATTCAAGATCACAACATCGCCTCACTACTGCTTTTCTGTATCTCACGCCATTTCAGAACTACGCCTGTACCACACCACTACAGTCCGCTTCCTGCCTATCTTTGTCTCTCGTTCGTGCCTATTTACTGAATGTGACATCCTATCATCTAACATATTTCACTTGTTTGGCGTTTAGGCTGTGCACAAAAGCAATCAACTCTTTTTTTCTGACATACACCTTGCAGGCATTTATTGTGCACAAAAATAAAGATCATAAAATTCCGTCCAACTTCAGCTGTAATAGTGTTGTATCCATTAAATAATAGTTCACCCAGTTCGTGGCTGGTGTAACACTACCTTGGGTGACCTCGAGGAGATTCTTTCACGTTTACAGTGGCTAACACAATCGTATTGGAGGTGGTTGTTGAACCATCTCCCAGACTCTTGGAGACTCACTGATGCCATCGAGTTAGCAGACTCGTTTGAGATCCACAAGCGTTTCCAGCTTAAGTTACCGCGCGTTCCTTTGTTCTGGTTAAGGCACCTGTTCTGTATCAGAGTTTTTCATCCTCCTTAACTCAGAGTTTCTTCGTTTGCCATCGTAACTATCACGTATCTCTACTCAGTTCCATGTAAAGTGCATTGTCACCGCAGCCCCATAACACCAATACTCATCCATTTGTATTACACTGATGAAGTCGTGAGGTTTCTCTTCCTTTTATCTTTCATCACATAACCGGTGTTTGTTTCTCCATGTCAGTTCGCTACCCAGAGCGCACTCCCGGTGAACACTGCCCTCTCTTCATGGACCATATGGTGAATTCCCGCGGGTGTTTCTTGTTATAAATGATGTAGGGGAGAGCTCCTATCTCCGAACGGCCGCTAGTGCCGGACACGTGAGAGTTAATGAGAATCCCGATAGATAGCAGCATCGTGCAGGATGTATCTGGAAGGTTCCTCCGTGCACACAAAAGCACCACTAGAGTGTATAAGTTACTCAATCTGTTGGCAAAGTACGCTCTTTTTTGTGATTTTCGTTATTTGTGTTCATGCCTCGCGTAAGATTTAGAAGAGCAGTGTGTTAAATCAGGTAAGTGAATTGTGCTTATACTTTGTACTGATCTTAGTTGTGATTTGAATAATATTTTCCCGGAGTATTAACTTAAAATGATTAATAATTAGTTGATGGCGGTAACTTTTGTAGTTGTATGCTTGTCCGGCAGCACCGGAGTTCCACGTCCTGTAGTATTGGACACGCAGGCAGCCTGTGTATACTAGAGTAGCCTCGTCTAACACAAACTTCGTCCGCGGGCGTGTTCTTGCCCCATCCGCGTACGTATTCGAGTATTGCTCGTACACAGCACACTGTTACTGTAGTAGAAGCGTAACAACATATCATTGTAATATCTGGAAACAAAACTTTCAGAAGTTATAACAGAGTTCAATTATTACAAAAAATTTACCATTATTTTGGGTAAATGTAATTTTAAATAAAACATTAACGTTTTAAAGCTATTTACATACAAAAATTGTAAATTTAATATTTATGGCTTTAACATATTATAGTTCACATTGTAATAAATAATTTTGGATGTTTATTGTTTCGTTGTATTTCAATACCAAAACTTAAGCCTATTTCTGACAAGGCCAGTGCCGGACACACAAGCAACTCTTCTTTCTATTTTCAGACTGTAAGAAGTAAGTTTTCTCTGCTTGCAGATTGCGTCACGATAATAAACAATGTCCGGAAATAATAAGGAAAAGGCAGACCAGGTGGCACTTGGTGTGAAGAAGACATGAAGCTTGTCTGGTGATCTGAGTGCGAGGGAAGCTGTGTAGTGTCCCTAAGAGTACTTTGCAGGACCGGGTAGTAAACATTAAGAGTGGTGGGGAAGCTCAGACTGCACCGAAACTGAGCGGTTTGAGAGAACATTTCCAGATAGTTACGAGGAGCATTAAGTCGCCCATATCAAGCGGTTGGATGACATGCTCACGCCTCTCGCCAGGAAAGAGTTCCTGAAGCTGGATTACGATTTAGCTGCTTCTTTGAAGCTGTCACATACATTTAATAAAAACAAGAAAATTGTAGGGAGAAATTTCTGCTAGGATTTTATGAAGAGGCGTCCGGAACTGGCTCCGAGAACTGCCGAATCCGTCAGCATAATGCGAGCAGTGGGCTTTAATAAGCCACAGGTGGGTGTGTTTTTTAATAAGCTAAGCGAATTGATGGAGAAGAGTTTTTTTCCCGCCATCTCGTATTTACAATGCGGATGAGACGGTAATATCTACTGTCCGTGAAGGGGAAAAGACAATGCGGGAAACTAACTTCTGGAGAGAGAGAGAGAGAGAGAGAGAGGTCGCAATGTGACGCTGATGTTCTGCATGAGTGCCGTAGGGCAATGCATTCCACCTCTGTTTGTCTCCCCTCGACAGAAGATGAACCAGAGACTTGTGGTTGGTGCTCCTGACGAGAGTAATGGAGTCGCACAAGCAAATGACTGGATGAATGCAGGAATTGTTCAGGCATGGTTGAAGCACTTCGCCAACCATGCACGTACGACAGAGCAAAGTCCTGTCCCTTGGCGGCCACTGCAATATGCCAGCATATCCACACGTCAACTCCTCCCCACACCACTCATAAGCCGCGGTCCCTCGGCAGGTTATTTATGAAGCCTCGTGGATGAGGAAGAATCATGGACTGCGCAGAAATGAATACAGCATTGCAGAGTCGGCATGTGCAGCGTCTGTTGTCTGGCGATCGCTCAAAACGATTCTCTTGCACAGACATCCTTCCATTTAACACCAGTATTTAGAAATAATTTAGAGTAAATTTGTAACTGTCCGGTACAGCACACCATTCTTGATAAAAGAGGAAAAATATCCAAATCTTGAGTTCGACATACTAACTAAGTATGTTACATTTGTTATTTGTTGTATCAGAACTATTGTTGCATGTGTACTGGAGGATATCGAACATGTATCACTTTATGAAAATATGCATACATTGGAGCACAACAGACAGAAAAAATGTATATAAACTGTCCGGGGCTAGGGAACTCTCCTCTTATTCGTCGCTGCTACGGGTACCTCTGATTGTTGCTCCGCTGAGACGTCAACCAGTTGGATAACAGCGGCATCGCCCCGTGGCGGTAGTTGATCGCGCACGCATCGCGTCGCGCGGCGAGCCAACTGCACAGAAAAAAACCTCGCTCTCGCGTCAAGGGCGTGCTTATAAAAGATACTTGTTATGTGTAATTACGGTTGCGCCGGACTTGGAAAATAAACATATAAACACACAAATTTATATCCCACACGGGAACAGACATAAATCTAGATTGCATGGTGTATAGTTTGAATGCAGCCAACCAAATCCAGAACAGTTATTACAACTAAAAAATTTTATTTTAACACATATTTTGTTTCTCCAGCGAAAGGATGCTCGGTATTAACTTTTATTTTGTTGGCAATCATGTTTAGTTGAGAATAAACTTTAGTTATTTTTGTTACTCTTCTTTTGCGAAATTTTGCAAACGTGTTATTTCTGGTTACTTTTGTTCTTATAAAATAACAATAATCACCGACATAACTAATTAGCTTATATTCATTTACATCGTTTCCAAAGACTTAAATTGCGTGTTGAAAAATTACTAGGCAGAAGAATTTTTGTATCTCAGGCCCATTTGATGGCTACAAGTCGAGTAGGTCCTAAAATATTTTGTTGACCTGTAACAGATCCTGGTGGCACTTTCTTTAAAAATGGCGTACAGTTAAATCTGTTGGTTACTTTAGTGTTCATAGGTTTCTAATATTTAAATAATTAACATGACTGCGCAGAATTCAGTGAAGTAATTTTCTTTAATGTGGCGCATATTTGGAGTGACTTTCATTTTTTTCCCGGTAGGGTTGTGTTGTATTCTCCCAAAAGTGTGTAGATGTATTCAGATGGTGAGAACGTGGTGTTGCATGAATTATGGATACATCCATATTGTGTGTTGGTCCTCAAGCTAAATGTGCATTTTATCCTAAAATTAGCCTACAGGTAAGAGGCTATAGTTTCGTGATATGTTTTGGTAGCGGACTACATAAAGCCGTACGTGTATTTCGACATCTCCTTGGTAGCTTAGTTGGTGAAGTGACAGCCTGGCAACAAAACACTGTGCGTTCCTTTCAGGTGCGTGGTTCTCCCTGAAGGAGTTGTTCCAATCAAACGTGTGGATTCCAACTGGTCAGTTCTTTATTTCTTACATACGTGGTGATAAACGAGCTGGAGAGGGAAGATGTTTGGGCGGCTCTTAGCGTCCAGGTATTGAGAACCAATGAGGGTGAAGCGAGGTGAGATTGGAGCAGCGCCGGAATGCAAGGGCGGGGGGAAACGGGAGATAACCGAGAAAACACGCAGACCAGCGGCATCGTCCTTCACGAGTCCCACATGCGTAAATCCGGGAGCGACCACGCCGGGAATCGAAACCGGTTCGCCTCGGTCAGAGGCGAGCGCTCTAGCCACTGAGCCACCGCGGCCCTTTCAACGAACTGTCTATTCGCAGTTTCTTCGCACTTTTTGAGTCGAACCTCTGAAAACCCCTCCCATGTATGACGTGATTGGTTATTTTCTCAAAATGTCTTGTATCACAAGAGTTGTATACGTCTGTTAACATAAAAATATATTATTTTTTGTTAAATTAAACTTTTACTTGTATTTTTAGAACAAAAAATATTATTTTATTTATAATTAATGTGAATTAAAACAGGGAGTAGATATGTGTGTGGGTGATGTCTTGTAAGAAATAGTAATTACGCGAAATAGTATTACACTGGCGCGCTCGAATGCGGTGCGTTGTCCTCTGGTGTAATTCTCTAGCCTCGGTAAAGATTTTTTTTTGTATGGGGTGGAGGGATGTCCTGTAAGTGTAACTTCAGCAGGGCTTCGGAAAACTTGTAAGTAACGGTGAACGGACGATAACAGGGAAGCGTTAAGAACGCGGCGGGTCCAGCTGCGTTGTAAAGAACCGTCTGCCAGGCGCGTGTAGCGGCTATGGAAGCGGGGTGGCGGGGCGCTCGACGGCGTGCCACGCCCAACACGGGCGCACACCCGACTCGCAGTCGAGATACGAGCGGGTCACCCGCCAGCCCGTCCCGTGCTGCGAGGGCAAGCGGTCACTCTGCCAGTGGAACTGGAAAACAGCTGATTTGAACTACGTTCTCACACACGGCAGCATGAGATACAATTCTCTGTGAATGTTGCCGGCGATCGCCGAGTTTTAAAATAAATCCACTGTTACTGACTGTTCGCGGTGATTTGAGCGCTTCCAAAAGACAACCTTTGAAAAATTCCACTGCTGCTACACGCGTGTATTTTGACGGGCACAATGACTAACATGCGCCCAGTAAAGTTGGTAACGGTGGAAAGGAAGTGGTTCTATGTCTTGACGTTGAACGAACATGTTAGATATATAAGCTATTCACGGTAAAGTGAGCACTTTTGAAAACCTTCTCATTTGCAATAATAGTCAATATATTATATTTTGTTTTATTTGTAGGCGTTGACTTCTGAGTGCGGTAGAATATACGCGCTGTGTTTATTACTCGCANTGGTAGAAGTTTTTAAAAATAATTTTTATAACTTGAAATAAAAATTAAATATGTTTAAATGTTTGTGTGTGCTCGACTGTGCCAATGTTGGTTTGGTGACTTGTAAGAGCACAGACTTGCTTTGCAAGTTGAATTGTTCGAAGAAGTTATTTGGCGACGGGTTCCGGAAGCGAGCCGGTAAAAAACAGAATGATGAATTTAAAGTACCGTACAAAAAAAATCATTTGTACCCGAAAATTAAAGTTCTACTTGCGTAGGACGCCAGTCAGCAAAGCACTGGGCCGATTGGCGTTAGCTGTAGAGCACTAAGAACATGACAGATGTGATGGCGTTCTACACAAGAACAACCCAGCACTCTGAGAAACGACTCGCAAACTTACTATATGAGTGTATACGCAGTGAGAAAGCGCGAATGGCGAAGTTACTTCCCGTACATCCNTTAAGTGTGGCTAAAGGATAAAATGTGAACATCCTTTAAACATCACATTTGTAAAATATTTACTTTTCTAATAATTTCGCAGTTTCACTTGGCCGACACATGACTAAAGTGATTTAGGCCTATAACAATGTTAACTGTAGATAAGTTGGACGAACACACCGCGTGCAGACAAGTATATCTTAGAAGCAGGGTTTTCAAAAGTGCTCACTTTACCGAGAACAGCCGATGATAAGACTGGTATAGGATCTTCACGGTTAACGAAGTACTTTTGAAAACCCTGCTTAAGTTCTACTTTTTTCTAATTTTGTATCCTTCCACCTAATGTAAATTCAACATTGCCACGTAGCGTCCTACTTTATTCGTGCGTCCAACATGTGGCATTTTTAGGAAAGTAAGTATATTAATAGTATACAAATTGGTGCTCTTAAAGTGTTTAAAATAAGAAACCTTTACTTCACTAGTGGGGCCGCGGTGGCTGAGCGGTTAGCCTGCTCGTTTTCCACCAAGTCTAACTGGGTTCAATCTCCGGCCCGGTCACTCCGGATTTTCGCATTTGGTCGGCGGGTTTTCTCGGGGTTCTCCCGCTTTCCCCGCCCTTTCATTCCGGCGCTGCTACATAATCACCTCAATCCCTCATCGGCTCTCAAGACCTCACTGTTAAGCTGTTAAGGGCCGCCTAAATCTCTTCACTCTGTCACTCGCTCACTCACTCACTTCACTAGTCATACATTTACATGTGATTTTTCAAAGGTTTGATTTAAAAAGAGTGAAGATACCGCGAATAGACCGTATACCGTATAACCTCCAGTCGCTTGTCCCGTACTTTAGCACAATGTTGGCTTTGTCGACGAGGACGGTTAGAGAGATTCCGCGCTCCGCATAACTGAGTTCTTGTCGTAAAACTTGTAGCCCGGCCCTGGCCCGAGTTACAGCTATCTCTGGAGGTTTGAAGGCGCCGGGAGAAAAAAAAACCCCTGTGGGTGGCGAGTTAAGGTGGGGGAGGGTGGGCGCCGAAATCTAATTTCGTGTCCACGGCGCCAGATCTCATATATCTCGCCTCTCCCTTCGCTACTAGTGAGTATTCCAGATCGCTTGGCTTAGATTGCGTTAGCGTTGCGCAATTAAAAAGCGGCTTACATCAAGCGGAAAAAAAAATTAATATTGTGCCCGAGAGACGGGGATTATGTGGGCAAGGAAACTGGGTTTCGTGCAAGAGTAAGCTATGGGTATTTTAATCAATAATATTTCGCGCCGTTACCGGGATTATTTTTATCGTAATCCATGTTTCCTTCAAATTGTGGTATCTTTATTTACCAAAATTATTTAAATGCATTAAGAAAGATTTTCAGGTGTTTCCAACGCTGGTCGAACATTAGTCAGAAGTTAATTTTGTGAATACAATAATAATACGAAAGATTTACGATTTTCATAAGTGTTTAAGTAATGGGACTTTAACTGGACATTTATCCCCCCCCCCCNTCCTCATTGCTGACGGTTTGTAAATAATGTATGTTGTGTAGAGGTCACAGTTATAGTGGTTGGATAACACTTGTATGTAGAGCGCGGGTTATAACTGGGCGAGCTGGGCAAATGCCAGGGGCGCAAAGCCTAAATGGTAGAAGTTTTTAAAAATAATTTTTATAACTTGAAATAAAAATTAAATATGTTTAAATGTTTGTGTGTGCTCGACTGTGCCAATGTTGGTTTGGTGACTTGTAAGAGCACAGACTTGCTTTGCAAGTTGAATTGTTCGAAGAAGTTATTTGGCGACGGGTTCCGGAAGCGAGCCGGTAAAAAACAGAATGATGAATTTAAAGTACCGTACAAAAAAAATCATTTGTACCCGAAAATTAAAGTTCTACTTGCGTAGGACGCCAGTCAGCAAAGCACTGGGCCGATTGGCGTTAGCTGTAGGGCACTAAGAACACGACAGATGTGATGGCGTTCTACACAAGAACAACCCAGCACTCTGAGGAACGACTCGCAAACTTACTATATGAGTGTATACGCAGTGAGAAAGCGCGAATGGCGAAGTTACTTCCCGCACATCCATGCTGGCGTTCTACACAAGAACAACCCAGCACTCTGAGGAACGACTCGCAAACTTACTATATGAGTGTATACGCAGTGAGAAAGCGGGAATGGCGAAGTTACTTCCCGCACATCCATGCTGGCGTTCCTACATGTGCTCAGGGAACAGTCAGATGCGTAGGAAACTTCCCAACTTTGTATAGTAGCGACGCTAAACATTCCTATATCTGCGGCTTGATGCGTGGTATTATTTCCATACGATATGTGGGTTGAAATCTTCTAATTCAGTTCAAGAGCAAATTTTTAAACACGTGGCCATATTATTGCCGCAGGGAAAATAAAGTAAATATCGTGATTTGCCTTTTGTCGTCGGAAATAAAGTTATGCCCTCATTACATTTGAATGAGTGGAAGATGCTTTTTCCAGTGGTATCACCACATCCCTCTTGCACACATTCGTTCTTTTCGCGTCATAATTTCAGTTTCAGAGGTATTATTGGAAATGTTTTATTATAGAAAATTTTCTAGTTGTTTAATTATTTTGTATCTAATTTTCACTGTGTGTTATTTCCTGCTTGCAAAAAGACGAGAACTTATTGATAAAATATATATATGTTCTCGACTTTTACAGCAAGTAGATAATACACTATTAAAATTACGTACAAAAATTTTAAACAACTCGTAAAATGTAACTTTTCTATAATACTACATTGTCAGTAATTACTATGAATCCAAAATTACGACGCGAAAACCAAGAATTTCTGCGAAAAGGTGAAGTCGAGCCTTAACTCAAATTCGCAGTTTTTTCTGACGTGAATAGGTCTTAACAATCATACCGACACATAGGCTGTTCACGGTAAAGTGAGCACGTTTCAAACTCTAGTTACTTTTTTCTTTCAGTTTTTTTCTTATCCTTTAACCACCTTTTTAATAAACACAGTGTATATATTCCATCTAACTTGGAAGTTGACGTCTAGGGTTAAAATAAAATATATTTATTGACTATTATTATAAATGAGAGGGCTTTCAAAAGTGCTCACTTTACCGTGAATAGCCTATACCAGGACGTATGCAACGTTTGCAGGGTGAGCCATCCGACACTGAGACATTGTAACTAATAACACAATAGAGATAAGCGTAGTCTCTCTCGATTGCGTATACGACTACGATGCGAGTATGACCTTGAGTTCACACTGCACATGCGCTAAGCGCGGGTGGGGATCCGCGCCGACTGACTGCAGTATGGGCGTGGGTGAAAATTCCCGGCCAGTACATCTCGCGCCTCCGATGTGCTCTTCTCGTTAAACTGAGCACTTTTGAAAGCCCTGCTTAAGATCTACTTGTATGCGCATTGTGTATCCTTCCGCCTTATGTAAAATTAACACTGCCACGGGCCTTGTCACTTTATTCGTGCGTCCGTCAAGTGAAACTGAGAAATTATTTGAAACGTAAATATTTTACAAATCCGCTTGTTTTGCATTTGGATGAATTAAAAAAAGCAGAAAGTAAAAGAAGTAATTAACTTGCCACAAATATTTATTTAGCATTTTTAATTCGACGTTAAAGCATGGAACTACTTCCCCTCCGTCGTTACCAACTTTACTGGGCACATGTGACTCAGTGCACCCGTTCAAGTATATGCAGGTGGGAGAAGTGACATTTTCCTAAGGTTGATTTCAAACGTGCTTGCTTTATTCGTGAACAACCTTTAGCGCGATGGTTTTGGTGGCAAACGACAAATCTCATCTAGATATGTCTATTTAAACCGTAAAACCCAAGTATCAATTTCGTTACTTTCATTTCATTCCCGGGGCGGCGGTGGTGTAGTGGTTAGACTACTTGCCTCCCACCTAGGCGAACCGAGTTCGATTCCCGGTGCGGTTGCTACCAGACTTTCGCATGTGGGAATCGTGCCGGACGATGGCACTGGTCGGCGGGTTTCTTCAGGGATCTCCCGTTTCCCCCGCCCTTGCATTCCGCCGCTGCTCCACGCTCGCCTCACTTCACCCTCGTCGGCTTTCAAGACCTCGATGTTAAGGGCCGCCCAAATCTCTTCACTCACTCACTACTTCAATTTACGATTTAAGGTGCTGCAAAACAAGGAAATGTTTGATACTTGAAGTAGTTTTAAGTCGATAAAAGACTTGTTTTGCTGTCACCGCCAATGAACTGTAGGCTTTGTATTCGGTTATAGTAATATGTATAAAACATTCATAACTAGGGCTGTGCGATATATCGATATATATCGACAACTAGATAGTGTATCTGAATTATTGCAGCTATAATACGGTCCAACAGTGTACAGAAATATATAGCATACTGCAATATTAGCGATATGCGATATTTGCTGTATCAACATAACAGTATTTGCAATATCAGTAAAAGCAATATTTGTTATATACCGTCATCGTTTTTATCTCTCTCTCTCTCTTTCTCTCTCTTTCTCTCTATTTCTCTCTCTTTCTCTCTCTCTCTCTTTCTCTCTCTTTCTCTCTCTCTCTTTCTCTTTCTTTCTCTCTCTCTCTCCCTCTCTCTCTCCCTCTCTCTCTCTCTCTGGGAGCGATATATATTGCACTGATACCGTTAAGGACAAGATGTTTCGAAACGATAATGAAGAGCGAATATCACACAGGCCAGCAGGAAGGTTTCGCGTTTTGAACTACCTGCAGGTGGAGGGACGTGTTTTCCTAGAGGCCCTTGGTGGTGGTACCGGAACTATGGTGCGTCCAAGTCATGGTTGTTAGGCTGTGACAGTTGTCTCCTGTTGTACCCTAGGGATCAGGTGCAGGAGGGCATGTCCGGCTAGACTTTGTAATTGTATATATTTCCAAGCACCCGCTCTATGTCAGTTGGCTCCTGCCCCAGTCTGCAGCCAGTTCTACCTCAGACCAGGTGGCACGGGATTTGCTGCTTGTTTCCTAGCAGGTCTGTTATTGGCTCACAGTTCACCTGGGCGCGTCTGATCAAATCTGATCAAATTACGAACATTACAGAAATGTACGTGTGCTTGAAGTGTAGCTTGTCCTACGATAAACTTAATTAACCGTGAGCAGACTATACGTTCTGTGTAGTCTTGTGTGTCGGCTGGAAGTGGAAGTTGAGGAGTTGAGGTCGTCTTGCGTCATCTAGCAGCAACCGCTTCCGGTTCCCACAAGACCTCGATGCCTGTAACACANCGGCGAGCCTACTTAACGAAGCAATCTGTTACATGTGACGTAATTAAACGAGCTAGTTGGTTTGTTCAGATGAGGGGGTGCGGGGGCGTTTGCTTGCTCCGCTACTCCCGTCACTCACTCGCGAGTGTGGCAGAGAGAGAGACATTCCCTCTCCTCTCCACTGCTCTCCTCTCTCTCCCATACCACCTTCAGATAGTAGGCAGTTCCCCTGCTGACGTCACTGATCGCGTTGTAGATGGAGCACGGGAATGGCCACGATGATCTTAGCTTCGCAATCGACGAAACCAAGTTAAAGGTGAAATTCCTTACATCGCCTATTCGCAGTCTCTTCACACTTTTTGAATCAAACCTTTGAGAAACCGCCCCGTGCATGCGTGTTTGGTGGTTTCCTGAATATGCTATGACTCACAAGTGTCTTATACTTGTGTTAACATAAAACTACCATATTTTTTATAAAATTAAAATGTATACATATTTTATTTATAAATTATAATATTCCATTTATAGTTAGTATGAATAAAAACAGTGAGGAGATAGGTGTGTTGGTAATGCCTAGTAAGAAATAGTTCTTATGCAAAATAGAATTACACTATGTGCACACGAATTCGGTGAGCTGTACATTTGGTGTGATTTCTAGACCCGGATAAGCTTTGTGTGCATGAGGCGGAGGAATATCCTGGAAGTAGAACTTGAGCAGGGCTTTTAAAAAGTTGGTAGTAACTGTGAATTGACTATACATGCTTAACTGGAGCATATAATTAAAAACTACGTAAACAAAATCCCTTTCTAAGCTCATTTATAAGAAATTCACAGAATAAAATTACAATGAAATAAATGATGCATTAGTACAATTTAATTAATTGCTGAAGTCAGGACAATCTTGTATGCAAAACTTTGCTTCACCTCATGGCAAGTAGGAAGTTGTAATAATTAACTTGCCCAAAAAAATTGTAATAGTAACTGTATCTTCTTCTTAATTGTTAATTTTTTCTATAAATTTTTCCACGTAGTTGGCAGGTTTTCAGCACAGAAGAAGTAAGTGTCATTCTCTTTTTTGTAACTATTTTTTAACGCTCCCTGCATGTATCAGTTCTGTGATTGGACAATTTTTTATAAGGAGCATACAGTTTAGGTGTGTAGAAATACTAGCCTTTTTGTGTACGCATTACGACATTCTACAGTACAGACATTTTACAATCCGTGCTAAGAGTCTGAACGCTCCACATTTATTTAGTCATTATCTAAAATCCCCCCCCCCTTTTTTTTCTGCCTTAACAATTTTCTGGGGAGGTCAACGCCCTTTCAACCCTCCCCTTAAATACGCACCTGGGGCAGAGTGCGCAAACAGGTTGCGCAATAGCCACTTCCCGTGTACAAACATTGAACTACTGATAGGATTAAAGGCTGCTCACAGTAAAGTGGGCACTTTTGAAAATCCTGTTCAAGACGTACTTGTACGCTCACTGTGTCTTCATCCGCCATATGCACGGTCAACATTGCCACGAGCCTCACCACTTTATTCACGTTTCAGTTAAGAAAAACTCTGAAATTATTTGAAAAGTAAAAATTGTACAACATCTGCTTATCACCGTGGACCTCGACATGAGACAAATGCCGCGACTCCTACCTGCGTATGTTGTAACGGGCGGGCTGGGCTGGCGCGCTTGCACACAGTGACGACGGAGGGAAGGTAGTTCCCTGTCTCAGCGTGATACCAACACTCATGTATTTCTGGCCCCGTCCACACGCTAAATCTAAATAAGTGATTTCAATCAGTAGAAGAATTTTACTGACTGTTATCTACTGGCGAATCAGTGCACTGACAAAATATATTTGTGGTCACCAAAAAAAATTTCTGTTGTCAATGTAGACATGAATAGAGATTTTGTGGCGTCAACAGCCTATATGAAAAGCAACGTGAGTAGGAGTTTAGGTTAGAACATTGGTTTGGTATGTTGGTACGCCTTCTCTAAACTAGTATTAATGCAATTAGAATATATTCAAGTTGGTAAAAAATATTTCGTTCATACAAAAAACGTGGGTAAGTTAAAATTTAATAAGTGAAGGGAAAGAAAACAGGTTCCATCAGTGTGAAACACGTGATTTTCAACAGTTAGGCTACATTGGTAATGTTGTGGACAAGTGCAGAAGGCGAAAATGGGAGAAAACTGCCTGCAAATGTCTTTTTTTTTTGTTAAAATCTTAATATTTAAAATTTGAGGCAAAATGAGTTACGCCTGCAGGTGTGTATGGATGTAGATAGGAAGGTTTGACGTCTCGTCGACAGCGAGGTCATTATAGATGGAGCAATTTGCTCAGAGAAGCAGAGCGGGTAAGTAATCGGCGAGGGCCTGTAGTACGGAACCCGCCCAGCATTCTCCTCGGGTAATGATCGGAAAACCATGCCACCATTATGTATGTTTGTTTTGGTACGTAAGAGTTTTCCGTACGGTTAACACGTACTCACCGAGAAGAACTAATTACTATCTTGGAAAGTGGTACGCTACTCATCCTTAGCTAGATAAGAAGAAGAGCAAAAAGGCCGAGTGTGAATTACGTAGGATTAACCAAATCTGCGCGGGGACAGTGCACGTGTTGCCTCAGCTGGGTTGTTTAGATGTTTCAGATGCAAATTCCCGAGCGGATTCTGCAAACTAGTAACTCGCAAGTAACTCACCGAGACCAATGTTGACATCACGCGTCGTCTCGAAGAACTGGTGCGTATGTTCCGCGGCGAGTTGTCGCTTTAAAAACATACCACGCAATGGGAAGTCAGCAACGGGCAGATGCAAAAGTTTTTAACGTTTATTTTCCTGTTAGAAGGTTCTCTCTGTCGCGCTCGTCATCTCATGAAGCAAACAAACGCGGCCGACGACGATCAAGAAAATAACGTGCACTGCTCTGTTTATGAGCGCAAATTCCTTAGTGACTCGAAGGCCACTATAATCACTGAATAGACACGTCGAGTAGACACATTCTTCCTGTGCTCTAAAATCGAAACAGTCAAAACTGCTCCACTTCTACTGGCTCCTAGTTAATTTCACTGGCCTGGCAGCAAAACCTCGGTGAATTTCACACCGAAAAAAAAGACTTGTTAGTAGCTATATTAACTGTTTGGTTGATGCTTTCCAAGGCGAAATTTTGTTGTTGGTAAAAGACAGATTGTGGTGCCCAATACCGCCATTTCCCCGCGGAAACATTTCCCCGCAGACTGTACTTCAACATCCTACCTACATGTTGTTATATTGGTTAGTTTAGGATATATAACCGATAGGTTAAGATAAGGAAATTGGGTTAAGTTTAGAATAAAAGAGTTAATACAATAAATACTAATAGAGACTTTACNTGTGGTGCCCAATACCGCCATTTCCCCGCGGAAACATTTCCCCGCAGACTGTACTTCAACATCCTACCTACATGTGTACTTGGAACTTCGCTGTGGTTATTGACCACGAGTCCTTATGAGTAGACATTGTCTACCTGATTGTGCCAANATGTGTACTTGGAACTTCGCTGTGGTTATTGACCACGAGTCCTTATGAGTAGACATTGTCTACCTGATTGTGCCAATCCGAGTTACGTTACTGCGACACTGAACATACGTGAGTCGCGGGCAGACACCTCAGATGCCTGACAGTTGAATTCATCCAATCACGAGAGGGGATTTGAACTTCAGTTCATTGGACCACAGCTAGTCGTAGAATATTTTAGCGAAAAACCGGCGCCGCTAGTTATTCATTTTGAACTAATACGTTAGTTTATTTTACAGTGCCATTTCTTAAATTGATGTTCACGCCTCAATGCGACAGTATGTTGTAAATAGATCGACGAGTGCTTCATATGATTGGTCTGTCACGTGATCTTCGAAGTGGGGACATTAAAGAAGAATTGACCCTGTTACAAGCATAAAGTATATTTTTATGAAAATAAAATATTTTTAATACTGCTTCCTACCTAACTAATATGAATCAAGAACTAATGATGATACATCCGTGGCTTAAGTGGGAATCAAACACGAAACTTTGTAATCATAACTGGTCGTAGTGACTCGGCCATAGGAGGTCGTCGTTTAAAGAAGCAGAACCTTCATTTCTTCGTTTCAAGAAACAGGCATTGAAACAACTGAATAGTCTGTTCACGATAAACTGAACACTTTTGAAAGCCCTGCGTGAGATCTACTTGTATGCACGTTATATACCATTTCGATATAAGTAAAACTAACACTGCCATAATCACTTTATTCCAGNGAGATCTACTTGTATGCACGTTATATACCATTTCGATATAAGTAAAACTAACACTGCCATAATCACTTTATTCCAGAGTCGCTCAAACTAAACAGTCAATTTATCAGAATAGTAAATATTTAAAAAATTTGCTAATTCTTACATTTGTGTGCATTAAAAAAAAAAGAAAAATTAACCATTTCACTGATCACAAGTTTACTTAACACTTTCAGTTTAACTATTAGACATGGAACTACTTTCCTTCCATCGTTACCAACTTTACTGGACAAATGCTAGTCAGTGTGCCAGTAAAAATTATGCAGGTGGGTTAATTTCAAAAGTACTCAATTAATCGTGTACAGCCTATGCATAGTTTATAAATGATGCGAATATCTGCGCGGAATATGTAGCTTAGCAGATTCGGTGTTGTTACAGCCGGTAAGATTTCACCCATTTAAAAAATCACACACCTAGCGATCTGTTTCTACTGCAAACCTTGGCAATAAAACTAACATATTTGTCTGTAAACACTGTTTCCGCCAGGGAAATGGCGGTTGTGGGGTTTATATATATATATACGCTAGTGCGACTGCAGTTGTCTTTGTATGTTCCAGAGAGCTGACCTTGCAGTGGCGTCCATGACTATCAACTACGCTAGAGAGAGCGTCATCGACTTCACGAAGCCTTTCATGAACCTCGGCATAGGAATACTGTTCAAGGTATACAACCTGCATTTCACATTAGACGTACATCCCGTAGCGAAGTCACACATCGATGATGACGTAACTTCCGTAGGGGAAGTAAACTTCTTAGCTAAGAACGAAGTGGCTTGCAGTGTTCTCATTGAAGCCCATGGAAGGCCGTAGTGGTGTGGTGGTCAGACCACTCGCCTCTCAACAGGTTCGATTCCCGGCGGGGTCACTCCCGGGTTCCAGCACGTAGGAATCGCGGCGCACGTTGCAATTGGCCGGCGAGTTTTCTCGGGGTACTCCCGTTTACTGCACCCTTGAATTCCGCCACTGCTCCATCTCCACCTCATTTCACCCTCACCTCGCTCTTGTGCTGATCGAAACTCCTCTTGGCATAATTGAAGCACACGAGCCACAAATACACAGTCTAATAATAACCAGGTTTTTTCGAAATAAATGGCCGAAATACGAACTTCCTGCATTCAGTTATCCGTTGTACTGAACCGCTTTAATTATTTTCTACATTTTTAGCTTATTACATTATTTTTCGTCGTGATGTGAAATAGAAGTCTGAACAATAGTATGAGAATGGACGAAAATGACTTTTAAAAACCAATTAAATTAGTTATAAGAATTTTTAATTTATATCCTCTGCCGTACAAATTTTAAAACCAAAAAATTGAAATAATGCGTTAGGCAAGAACTTATAGTAATTAAACGTCATAAGAAAGTTCTAAACATTATTTCTTAGCAATTTTTTATGCGGTTTGCTCATATTTCTATTTTAACTTTTGAGATCAAAATTTAAAGTATGTGCGTGCGTGCGTCCGTCCGTCCGTCCGTCCGTAGTATATCATCTTCGCAAGCAGAAGAAAAAATAAAACTTTTACCTAAGAATTTCTCATATAGATTATGTATCACTCCGCTCTACGGTATTTTAAGCAACGAAATCACTGTGCGGGTGACGTTCGTCGTCATAACACACCGCAGCGCCCGACGTCTTGGGAAAGGTCAGTCACAAAGTGAAACGTATTACGGGGTTGTTACGTTACGTTCAGTGTGACGGAAATAATTTACGACCTTTACAGTTTTTAAGAGAGAATGTTTTCGGCACAATTTTTTTTTTTTTTACAAGTCCTGCGTTGTCACGTTTTAACCAAAATAACACGTAAGACTTCAAAATGCATGCGTTATTGTTTTAATACCAGACAATAACTTCGTAGAAAAATATTGTCTCGTTTGCAATCGATCTTGGGGTCAAAAAAATTCATCGCAGACATTATACCAGTGTCTACTACATCCAACCACAATCTAGCATCCGGAAAAATGTTTCTGGTCTATGAACAGTTAATTCTTCGCATACATCACAAATTAAACACTATCTTTATTACGAAAAGTTGCTTTCTAAGATGCAGCAAATTATGAGTTTGAGTAATCCAGGTTTTAAAAGACAGTTCAATGCAGAACATTTGACAACATAACAAAGTTGTAAAATGTTTGAGCATAGAGAAAATATTTCCTTTCGCATCTTTTGGTGATGAAAGCTGAACATATCCTCTTTCCTCTCACCTAGACGAACCGGGTTCGATTACCGGCATTCGGGTTTTTGTACGCGGGAATCGTACCGGACTGTGCCACTGGTCGGCGGGTTTTCTCGGGGATCTCCCGTTTCCCCGCACTTTCATTCCGGCGTTGCTCCATACTCACCTCAATCACCCTCATCGGCTCTCAAGACCTCGCTGTTAAGAGCCGCCCAAATCTCTTCCCTCTCACAATTTGAGGAGCTGTTGGTTAAGGCTAAAATAAAGTCCCTAACAAAATTAGGATCTGATTTTCCAATGTGTTAATTAAAACTGCAGAGCTTTCACTTAANGCTAAAATAAAGTCCCTAACAAAATTAGGATCTGATTTTCCAATGTGTTAATTAAAACTGCAGAGCTTTCACTTAATTGCGCCAGAATGTTACAAAAAAAAACCTTAAACGGAATTTGTACAGTATTTAACGTTCTCATTATTGTGATTGCTAAAATGTATATACAATAAAACATTACTCAGCAAGAAATAATTAGCTAAGGTACGGAAAGGTAAATTTTTATCGTAGCAATAAAATAAATAATTATTAAACCACGACCGTTTTATTTTCTAAAAATATGACTCACTGAAAAATAAAAAGTTTACTTAACTGGCTACTTGTATTAGTAAAAAAAAAATCAATCGAGAGGATTACAGGATCGTCTCAGAATACTGGAGTAATGAAATAGTAGGCAAATAATATCCTGAAACATTTTCTCTTCTAACAATTTTAAACCATCCTGAAGGCCCCCAGGATTATTACATTTTCATATTTTCTAAATAGGCACAGGCATTTACAATCGCCTTTTGAATGAATGGTTCACAAAAACCTTCATTGACGGTGACTTTGTATCCTATTAAATATAGATTTGTTTCTTTCTTCTGTGGAATGGAAAGGAGAATTTTGATAGCACATCGAAGAAATAGAATATGAATGGGTACCTTGCATACCATCTCCCTGATGATCGTAAATTTTTCATCAGAAAATTATAGTTTGCCAATTAATCTTGCAGAGGAAAACTATATGAAAACAGTTTAATTTATTTATTTTCTGTAGTCATTCCTGCTTTTTATCTCTGCTTGGAAGGCTAACCACTGAATGTAAAGAATATTACAGGATGAACAAAACAATTACATAATTTCTCCACCCTTTATTTCATTGCCTGATAGAACAAGACAGTATAATTATTTCCATATCGTCGAGGAGTTGTACTCCAGACAAGTAACTTTGACGTGCCATCGCACCTTCTTTCTCTTAAAGAATACGCCATATCCATTGCTGTGGTGTAACAAGGGAGGCGGCACAGTGTTTGACAAATAATGCGCATTGGCTTGTGGGCGTTGCTATTCCGACTGCACGATAACCCCACGAGTATACGGAAGCGATCAAAGCTANCTAAAATAAAGTCCCTAACAAAATTAGGATCTGATTTTCCAATGTGTTAATTAAAACTGCAGAGCTTTCACTTAACTGCGCCAGAATGTTACCAAAAAAAACCTTAAACGGAATTTGTACAGTATTTAACGTTCTCATTATTGTGATTGCTAAAATGTATATACAATAAAACATTACTCAGCAATAAAATAATTAGCTAGGGTACGGAAATGTCAATTTTTATCGTAGCAATAAAATAAATAATTATTAAACCACGACCGTTTTATTTTCTAAAAATATGACTCACTGAAAAATAAAAAGTTTACTTAACTGGCTACTTGTATTAGTAAAAAAAAAAATCAATCGAGAGGATTACAGGAACGTCTCAGAATACTGGAGTAATGAAATAGTAGGCAAATAATATCCTGAAACATTTTCTCTTCTAACAATTTTAAACCATCCTGAAGGCCCCCAGGATTATTACATTTTCATATTTTCTAAATAGGCACAGGCATTTACAATCGCCTTTTGAATGAATGGTTCACAAAAACCTTCATTGACGGTGACTTTGTATCCTATTAAATATAGATTTGTTTCTTTCTTCTGTGGAATGGAAAGGAGAATTTTGATAGCACATCGAAGAAATAGAATATGAATGGGTACCTTGCATACCATCTCCCTGATGATCGTAAATTTTTCATCAGAAAATTATAGTTTGCCAATTAATCTTGCAGAGGAAAACTATATGAAAACAGTTTAATTGATTTATTTTCTGTAATCATTCCTGCTTTTTATCTCTGCTTGGAAGGCTAACCACTGAATGTAAAGAATATTACAGGATGAACAAAACAATTACATAATTTCTCCACCCTTTATTTCATTGCCTGATAGAACACGACAATATAATTATTTCCATATCGTCGAGGAGTTGTACTCCAGACAAGTAACTTTGACGTGCCATCGCACCTTCTTTTTCTTAAAGAATACGCCATATCCATTGCTGTGGTGTAACAAGGGAGGCGGCACAGTGTTTGACAAAGAATGCGCATTGGCTTGTGGGCGTTGCTATTCCGACTGCACGATAACCCCACGAGTATACGGAAGCGATCAAAGCTANAATGCGCATTGGCTTGTGGGCGTTGCTATTCCGACTGCACGATAACCCCACGAGTATACGGAAGCGATCAAAGCTACCACGTGGCAGCCCGGGAAAGCATATAAAAAATACGAAAAAAACCTTTTACTGCTTCATTATTTTCACAGTTCTCTATTGTAACAATACGCTAACTGGTGAATTGGTTATGCATTAATATATCCTAAAACTGGTACATACACCCATTGCTTAAAGGGCCCGCCTGCCTGGGGATTGTTTCCGCGTTTGAGGCCGAGAAACGTGGGAGCAATAAGGGCGACCATGCCACGCGCTACAAGTGCGCCATCGCCGCTACACACAGGGCTCTGAATTGGCGTGCGGTGTTCTCGTAATGCTGCGTGTACCTATGGGACTTTCAGCGGTTACCCTATAATTTTATTGGTGGAAAGTCTGTGAGAAAGTCGTTTTTAGCTACGTTTGAGTGCATCGAAATGGTGTTTGTAATGTGTGTGACATCTTGGAAGTAACCGACAGGCACAGTCTGGAGTGTGCGTTCTTATCGGACACTAGCGCATTGGACGCACGTTTAATAGTTTTGTAAAAAAAAAGNGGCACAGTCTGGAGTGTGCGTTCTTATCGGACACTAGCGCATTGGACGCACGTTTAATAGTTTTGTAAAAAAAAAAGAAACACCTGTATTTTGAACACACTGCAACGCAGTTCGAGCGCCAGGCAGGCTGGTCCCTTAACTGCNAAAAAAAAAGAAACACCTGTATTTTGAACACACTGCAACGCAGTTCGAGCGCCAGGCAGGCTGGTCCCTTAACTGCTATTCAAACCCGGAACCCCTGGCAGGAAGGCACCTCATCGACCGATAAGACGGTTGCGAGAGCTTCAGTTGGCAACGTCAGGGGAGCCGAGTGGTCTGAGCTATACGTCAAGGGATGTGGGCGGCCTAAGTTATATGTCAGGGGAGCTGAGTGGCCTAAGCTAGACGTCAGGGGAGTTGGGCGGCCCTAATCTAAACATTAGGTAAACTGATCGATCTAAGCAAGAAGTGAGGAGAGCTAAGTGGCTTTAGCTATATGTCAGGAGATCTGGGTGACCCAAGCTACGCGTCGTGGGAACTAAACCTCCAAAACTAGACTCAGGGGAGCTACGTAGCTTAAGTTCGATGTTATAGGAGCTCGGTGGCCTCATCCAAGTAGCCTGAGATAGACGTCAGGGTAGTTAGTTGGCCTAAGCTTCATGTCAGGAGATCCATGAACCTATGTTTGACATTAAGGAATATTGGTGGCCAAAGATAGATGTCAGGGGAGCTGGGTGGCTTAAGTTACACGTCAGGGGAGCTATGTGGCCTAAGCTACACGTCAATGGATCTTGGTGGTCTAAGATACACGTCAGGGGAGCTGGGTGGCCTAAGTTTAACGTCAGGGGAGCTATGTGGCCTAAGCTACACGTCAGTGGATCTTGGTGGTCTAAGATACACGTCAGGGGAGCTGGGTGGCCTAAGTTACACGTCAGGGGATCTGGGCGGCCTAAGTTACACGTCAGGGGAGCTGGGTGGTCTAAGCTAGACGTCAGGGGAGCTATGTGGCCTAAGCTACACGTCAGGGGAGCTGGGTGGCCTAAGTTACACGTCAGGGGAGCTGGGCGGCCTAAGCTATAGAGTGTTGCGCANTACACGTCAGGGGAGCTGGGTGGCCTAAGTTACACGTCAGGGGAGCTGGGCGGCCTAAGCTATAGAGTGTTGCGCAGGTGCCCACCAGCCAGCCCACGCGACTCTTCTCCTTCATGAATCCACTGGCGGCGGAGATATGGGTGTACGTGCTCGCCGCCTACCTGCTCGTCAGCTTCACGCTCTTCGTGATGGCGCGCTTCTCGCCCTACGAGTGGAACAACCCGCACCCCTGCCTCGCCGAGTCCGACGTCGTCGAGAACCAGTTCTCCGTGTCCAACAGCTTCTGGTTCATCACCGGCACCTTCCTCAGGCAGGGCTCGGGGCTTAACCCCAAGGTAGCCACCCCCGCCTGCCCGCCACCCCTCTGAGGCCACAACCCTCGCCGTGTGCTGTCTGTCTGTGCCACAAACACTCAAGGGACGTGCAAACTTGTGTCTACGTCTCTATTAAGTATGTAGTAAGAGCAGTGAGTCGTCATTGATTTTACCTTATTAACCTGTAAGTAGTTCTTATTTATTCCAATACATTTATTCAGAAAATGGTGGGTCGCCTTATTTTAGTCTTCTAAGGACTTTCAAGTCAATANTTATTTATTCCAATACATTTATTCAGAAAATGGTGGGTCGCCTTATTTTAGTCTTCTAAGGACTTTCAAGTCAATATTTTTTGCAAGCATTAGTAACCGATAGTTAACAATTCTGTAAAATTTTATAGGCAGTTCATTACAGCACAATTCTCTCATGAAAACCTTATTTTAAAATGTTAACATTTTTTTTTTTTAAGTGTAAAATAAAAGGGTGTGAGAAACCAAAAAAAGGGGGGGGAGGGGTTCTCAGGACTGAATAAATGTGACACGTAGTACTGAATATTACTGACAGCTGAATAAAAATACATATTTTATAGCCTATTTCGTCTCCGAAAGTTTTTTCCACAAGGTTAAAGCTTGAATATTTTCTAGCATTCATATTGCAGATAGCTTCAGTTTTCGTTTTCATGCAATTGCCTTTTTAAGCGTCATTTTATAAAAAAGTTTTTTTTTGTCATTATTAAGGACATGCTTAGAATTTGAGAACTGCCAAGATGAATATCCGGCTAAAATACCCGTCCATATGTGGAAATTGTTATTTCTTCTTGGTTTAAGGGGTAATAATGTAATCTTGTTTTGATGCCATACTATGTGTGAGTAAATGCGTATAGTATTTGTGAAAACTGCTTGTTTACAGAGAATTTATAAATAGTGAACTTGCACCGCGGCTTATGAATCGCACATAACCGATACTCAGCACTTAACAAAGTCGTGACTTATACAAGCCACAGTTTTAAAACGCATATAAAAACACTAAATTTATATCATTTTATAGAACAAAATGTTTATTCCCAAATATTTCTTGTTAAGTGGCATCACTCCATTTGTAATTTATATTTAAACAGCATTATTCATTTGATGCCGGTGACTGCATTATGTCAATTTTAATTTTAATGCTGATTGAAAGAGGGCAGAGTTACATCGGTTACAGTGTTAATCTTCAAATCATTTTTTTTTTTTTTTCGTTAAAATGTGGCACTTGCTGCTCTATCTACGAGTGAGTTACTACAATATGTTCATGTTTTAGATTCGTGATACACTAGGGCATAGACAGACAGCACCAGGCACAAAGTTACAAGAAAGTTTTCCGTCCCACTATGCACAAGTTTTATTCACCGAAAAAAAAAATTGCTCTGGTACTATCTTTAATGACACTCCGTTTAGCTTTTAAGAAGTTATCTTGGTAACCGATCTTACCCTGTCAACTAGTTAAGTCCCCATTATGTTAGTGTTGACGAGTAATAGTCGATATGTTCGAATGCTGCAATGATTAATATGTTGTAATATGGTGGATAAAGCTTGTACATGTATGGACTTTCTTAAATCGTCTATAATATGTTGTTATTGTCGTGTGAAAGTGAATGGTGTATGCAGGTATATTCAGCTTCTAAAGGATCGGCAGAAATGTAAAACGAAATTTATTTAATGAGGTTACCGATGGTTGTTATTGTTTGTCACCATAATATTCACGACATACCCGATACGTTGGTGCCAGATGTCAGAGCATATCGCCAATGTGTACACGTGAAGTGCCTGCACTGTATACACCACGCACTCAAAGCCAGTCAGAGCTGAACGACAGCGTGGTAGCGGTGAACCAGAAGCTGGGATGATGCTGGAAGGCAGAGCTCCGCGACTGTGATGTGGCTGGTGTGGGTCGAAGGTGTCGGAAAGCATGCCCAGCCGGNTATTTATTCCAATACATTTATTCAGAAAATGGTGGGTCGCCTTATTTTAGTCTTCTAAGGACTTTCAAGTCAATAATTTTTGCGAGCATTAGTAACCGATAGTTAACAATTCCGTAAAATTTTATAGGCAGTTCATTACAGCACAATTCTCTCATGAAAACCTTATTTTAAAATGTTAAAATTTTTTTTTTAAGTGTAAAATTAAAGGGTGTGAGAAACAAAAAAAAAGGGGGGGGGGTTCTCAGGACTGAATAAATGTGACACGTAGTACTGAATATTACTGACAGCTGAATAAAAATACATATTTTATAGCCTATTTCGTCTCCGAAAGTTTTTTCCACAAGGTTAAAGCTTGAATATTTTCTAGCATTCATATTGCAGATAGCTTCAGTTTTCGTTTTCATGCAATTGCCTTTTTAAGCGTCATTTTATAAAAAAGTTTTTTTTTGTCATTATTAAGGACATGCTTAGAATTTGAGAACTGCCAAGATGAATATCCGGCTAAAATACCCGTCCATATGTGGAAATTGTTATTTCTTCTTGGTTTAAGGGGTAATAATGTAATCTTGTTTTGATGCCATACTATGTGTGAGTAAATGCGTATAGTATTTGTGAAAACTGCTTGTTTCCAGAGAATTTATAAATAGTGAACTTGCACCGCGGCTTATGAATCGCACATAACCGATACTCAGCTCTTAACAAAGTCCTGACTTATACAAGCCACAGTTTTAAAACACATATAAAAACACTAAATTTATATCATTTTATCGAACAAAATGTTTATTCCCAAATATTTCTTGTTAAGTGGCATCACTCCATTTGTAATTTATATTTAAACAGCATTATTCATTTGATGCCAGTGACTGCGTTATGTAAATTTTAATTTTAATGCTGTTTGAAAGAGGGCAGAGTTACATCGGTTACAGTGTTAATCTTCAAATCATTTTTTTTTTTTTTCGTTAAAATGTGGCACTTGCTGCTCTATCTACGAGTGAGTTACTACAATATGTTCATGTTTTAGATTCGTGATACACTAGGGCATAGACAGACAGCACCAGGCACAAAGCCACAAGAAAGTTTTCCGTCCCACTATGCACAAGTTTTATTCACCGAAAAAAAAAAATTGCTCTGGTACTATCTTTAATGACACTCCGTTTAGCTTTTAAGAAGTTATCGCGGTAACCGATCTTACCCTGTCAACTAGATAAGTCCCCATTATGTTAGTGTTGACGAGTAATAGTCGATATGTTCGTATGCTGCAATGATTAATATGTTGTAATATGGTGGATAAAGCTTGTACATGTATGGACTTTCTTAAATCGTCTATAATATGTTGTTATTGTCGTGTGAAAGTGAATGGTGTATGCAGGTATATTCAGCTTCTAAAGGATCGGCAGAAATGTAAAACGAAATTTATTTAATGAGGTTACCGATGGTTGTTATTGTTAGTCACCATAATATTCACGACATACCCGATACGTTGGTGCCAGATGTCAGAGCACATCGCCAATGTGTACACGTGAAGTGGCTGCACTGTATACACCACGCACTCAAAGCCAGTCAGAGCTGAACGACAGCGTGGTAGCGGTGAACCAGAAGCTGGGACGATGCTGGAAGGCAGAGCTCCGCGACTGTGATGTGGCTGGTGTGGGTCGAAGGTGTCGGAAAGCATGCCCAGCCGGCTGTTCTCGTTCCTCAACCCGCTGGCGGTGGAGATCTGGCTGTACATGCTGGGTGCCTACCTGCTTGTGTCGCTCACCATCTGGGTGGTGGCGCGCTTCTCTCCCTACGAGTGGTGTCCCCCGGGTGCTTGCAACTANGCCACACAGCACTGGAGCCGCGCTGCTCGTCGTCGAGAACGACTTCACCCTCGCCAACAGCTTCTGGTTCACCATCGGCACGCTCATGCAACAGGGCTCCGACCTCAACCCCAAGGTACCAGGAGTCGCCGCCGAGCAGTCACCTCTCCTTTCCCTCCCTTCCCCTCTTCAAGCTCTCTCCCTTCCACTTCACCCCTTTCCAACTACAACTATCACCCTCTCCTCAACCTTCACAACTCTCTTTCACCACCCAACCATTCACCATTCTCTCTCTTCCCCACTCCCTCCCCTCGTCCACTCCACCTATCGCCCTCTTCTCTTCCCACGGCACCCTCTTTCTCCCTTCCTTACCCTCTCCCTTCTATACACCCTCTTTCTCCCTTTCTCCTCCCCCTTTTTCTTTTCCCCTTTCCTCTCTCCTCGCTCTTCCCGTACCCACTCCCTCGATCTTATTCTTCCTCTTCTCCTTCTCTCTCCTGTCCACTCTCTTCCCTCGTCTCCTTTCCTCCCTCTCTCTACCTCTCTTCATGTGGTACTCCCATCCTTTCCTGAAAAACATCGCTTTCTTGTCCGAATCCTACTTCTGGCATATTTAGGGATGTAAAACAACTTTAATAATNCTTTCCTGAAAAACATCGCTTTCTTGTCCGAATCCTACTTCTGGCATATTTAGGGATGTAAAACAACTTTAATAAAAGTTTCTTTATTATTTTTGCCCTCCAAATTCCCACATTGTTTGAACATTGGTAAACAACGGAGTCATTTCAACAGAATTATAGTACCATGTACAAATTAGTTAAATGGGGCCTCAACCTGCATAACCACGCATAGGAATGTTTATTTACTCCTAATACAAGTCCACGTTAACATTAATTATGTTTACTAGCTTTAACTACACCCTGTGTTCGTGCTAAACTATCGGTGGAAATGAGAAGTCTTTGTTTAAGGGGTTCCTAATGAGGATTACACGAGCGTAGAAATAATACACTTAAATATAATACATGAATAAAACAATTATATCTCAATATAAGGCAGACATTTGAAAGATGCGTCGCCGGTACGAGGACCGTGCGATCAGCTCAAAGTTATCCAGAATCACCAAAGCAAACGGACCGGACGAGCCGGCCGATTGGTTTTGATCTAATAAAAGCATCCCTTCCATTTCTGGTCGGGACTCTGTTTGCATGTATTAGCTCTAGAGAATACAGTTCAGAATAACAGTAATTTGCTGATGGCAAGTCACAACACACACTCGCACTCTTTTTCACATGTTTGAGATGTATGTTCACCACAGAGCACTCAAAAAATTAAAAACAGGAGCAGAGTTTAGTAGTCAAAGTATTTCAATATCGCAGTGTATATGGCCTTTTTAAGATTGCATCACTGTCAATCTAATTAATTTTGCATTGTTCTATTTTAAATTTTATGACTGATTAGCATAACAAAACCGTTTATATACACAAATATATAAAAAGAATTTCAAAAACTGTTATATTACAACTGTTATATTAGTACTATTACAACTCACATTAAAATTTTATTTATCGCCTATGCTGCTGAAGTCAAATTGTTACAAACTTAGGAGCCAAAAATTATGTTTATACTGAACCGTTGCGCCAAATTTGAAGTTGTGCTATCTTCAACAAATAATAAAGAGAAAGGGTCCGTAAAATTTTAATGGTCTTATTTTCTATCGTCCAAATACTTGCAAACAGAAAGGCGAGGAATGAAGATATTTTTAAGAAAATTTTACTTTTTAATTCTACTTTACCGCCAGCTCTCCTCTGAGTACAGACTGAGCAACCGGCAGCTTTTAAAGACAGTGATTCGGCACAGCGATGTGTGTTGATGAGCCTTTCATGTTTTTCCCCGCAAAAATAATATTACGGGAAACTATGAAGAATGTGTATTTACCTTTGTATCGTGGTGCATCATATTGTCCCTTATATTTAAGTGTTGTCACACTTTCTGCTCTGATTTCTCTAACCTAAAACTCGTTCTTTAATACTCAAGACAGACACGAAATTGTAAATGTAACGTTATTCCCAAACACATATATTCCAAATTTAACAGCTATTTAATTTTTAGCAGCAACTGTTCTATATCATAGAGCACTAATGCACGTATTTCTGGAGACTGGCAGTGCATTCCCGTGGCAAAGAAATCTCATTTCGAAGTCCAGACATCTAAATGGTAGTGGGTAGACCTACACATGTTTTATAAAACTGATTTAAATTTTTTTTTTTTTGGGTGAGATAAAGGACTGTGGTAAATATAATGCACTGTTGGGTGCGCAGAAATCTCAGTGGCCATGAAAAACCTGATACGTCGCATATGTAATGGTGTAATGACAACATTATCAAAAATACCTAAATATTTTTTTCCAGTAAATAAATTCTTAACTGCTTTACGCAATTTCATTTTGGGCAAGCGAAGTTACGGAGGGTCATTGCACGTGTTACAGGCTTCTCACGGGCAGCTTACATGCTGATGTTATGTGTGGTGATTACTTAAATTCCAATTTATTGTACATTGCTATACCCTGTGTACAAAAATTTCCGGGCAAGATGTTCTCCAGCTTTTCTAGCAATTTATTTTGAAACTCTAATTGCAACCCAAGGTGTTCTATACTTGGTTACCGCCTCACGTTTGCTATTACAGCCTGTGACGCAACTGCCTTTGTTGAAATGATGTAAGGATGCTTTACAATTCCATCAAAAAAATACGCATGACTCGCTTTATCTTCAGTTTTCGTTTCTGTCCAACATTTATTCAAAAGCTTGTATTAATGAACAAATATTCTAATGAAAGAGAATTACAACTAGGAATGCTGTGTTAGACATCACTTAGAAACATTATGTTGCTAACTGGGCATATAACTGATGAATTACCACCCCAATACCTGCTTGAACGGTTTGTCTTGTGCGATCCTCTGAATCCACTGAATTGTCCCCTCCCTGGGTGACTGCTCGGTGATGTTTGGCGTTATTCAGTACTCGTTTGCGCGAGACCTCTGAATAATTCATGATATAAAAGGGAGGAGAATTACAGACACTAGTCAGCCGACTGCATGCCGAATTACATATGCAGATTTGCTAACTACAGCTCACCATAGGTTATCTATATATTAGGCACAGAACATTCTCCTCCCTTTTTATCTGCCAAATTATGAGAAAATAAGCACCAATCATGTCAGCTCATATTTATGGTACACTTTAAATGTTTAAGACATATTATGCAGAAAAAAATATGACTCAAGGTCACGAGGAGTTTAAATTTTAATGCACAGAATAATTTATTTTTATTTTTAAGTGTATATAAAAGTGTTCATGAAAATTACAAAACCATGATGGTTGTTTTTTTCAAAGATAAAATTTTAATAACCTCACCATTTCCCGTCGTTGACATATTGTGTGGTGCGACTATAATGCGCCATATTGTGCGAATTTCACCACCCCAAAAATGCATGAAAATGCATGGGCTTTCGATGTGTGTAAGTTTAGCATAGATGTTNCAAAAAATTAAAAACAGGAGCAGAGTTTAGTAGTCAAAGTATTTCAATATCGCAGTGTATATGGCCTTTTTAAGATTGCATCACTGTCAATCTAATTAATTTTGCATTGTTCTATTTTAAATTTTATGACTGATTAGCATAACAAAACCGTTTATATACACAAATATATAAAAAGAATTTCAAAAACTGTTATATTANTTTTATGACTGATTAGCATAACAAAACCGTTTATATACACAAATATATAAAAAGAATTTCAAAAACTGTTATATTTTTGTTTACACATGACGCACCTTACAACTCACATTAAAATTTTATTTATCGCCTATGCTGCTGAAGTCAAATTGTTACAAACTTAGGAGCCAAAAATTATGTTTATACTGAACCGTTGCGCCAAATTTGAAGTTGTGCTATCTTCAACAAATAATAAAGAGAAAGGGTCCGTAAAATTTTAATGGACTTATTTTCTATCGTCCAAATACTTGCAAACAGAAAGGCGAGGAATGAAGATATTTTTAAGAAAATTTTACTTTTTAATTCTACTTTACCGCCAGCTCTCCTCTGAGTACAGACTGAGCAACCGGCAGCTTTTAAAGACAGTGATTCGGCACAGCGATGTGTGTTGATGAGCCTTTCATGTTTTTCCCCGCAAAAAATAATATTACGGGAAACTATGAAGAATGTGTATTTACCTTTGTATCGTGGTGCATCATATTGTCCCTTATATTGAAGTGCTGTGACACTTTCTGTTCTGATTTCTCTAACCTAAATCTCATTCTTTAATACTCAAGACAGACACGAAATTGTAAATTTAACGTTATTCACAAACACATATATTCCAAATTTAACAGCTATTTAATTTTTAGCAGCAACTGTTCTATATCATAGAGCACTAATGCACGTATTTCTGGAGACTGGCAGTGCATTCCCGTGGCTAAGAAATCTCATTTCAAAGTTCAGACATCTAAATTGGAGTGGGTAGACCTCCTACACGTGTTTTATAAAACTGATTTCAGTTTTTTTTTTTGTGTGTGATAAAGGACTGTGGTAAATATAATGCACTTTTGGGTGCGCAGAAATCTCCGTGGCCATGAAAAACCTGATACGTCGCATATATAATGGTGTAATGACAACATTACCAAAAATACGTAAATATTTTTTACCAGTAAATAATGTCTTAACTGCTTTACGCAATTTCAGTTTGGGCAAGCGAAGTTACGGAGGGTCATTGCACGTGTTACAGGCTTCTCACGGGCAGCTTACATGCTGATGTTATGTGTGGTGATTACTTAAATTCCAATTTATTTTGAAATTCTAATTGCAACCCAAGATGTTTTATACTTGGTTACCGCCTCACGTTTGCTATTACAGCCTGTGACGCAACTGCCTTTGTTGAAATGATGTAAGGATGCTTTACAATTCCATTAAAAAAAATACGCACAATTCACTTTATCTTCAGTTTTCGTTTTTGTCTAATATTTATTCAAACGCTTGTATTAATGAACAAACATTCTAATGAAAGAGAATTACAACTAGGAATGCTGTATTAGACATCACTTAGAAACATTCTGTTGCTAACTGGGCATATAACTGATGAATTACCACCCCAATACCTGCTTCAACGGTTTGTCTTGTGTGATCCTCTGAATCCACTGAATTGTCCCCTCCCTGGGTGACTGCTCGGTGATGCTTGGCGTTATTCAGTACTCGTTTGCGCGAGACCTCTGAATAATTCATGATATAAAAGGGAGGAGAATTACAGACACTAGTCAGCCGACTACATGCCGAATTACATATGCAGATTTGCTAACTACAGCTCACCATAGGTTATCTATATATTAGGCACAGAACATTCTCCTCCCTTTTTATCTGCCAAATTATGAGAAAATAAGCACCAATCATGTCAGCTCATATTTATGGTACACTTTAAATGTTTAAGACATATTATGCAGAAAAAAATATGACTCAAGGTCACGAGGAGTTTAAATTTTAATGCACAGAATAATTTATTTTTATTTTTAAGTGNCAGAAAAAAATATGACTCAAGGTCACGAGGAGTTTAAATTTTAATGCACAGAATAATTTATTTTTATTTTTAAGTGAATATAAAAGTGTTCATGAACATTACAAAACCATGAAGGCTGTTTTTTTCAAAGATAAAATTTTAATAACCTCACCATTTCCCATCGTTGACATATTGTGTGGTGCGACTATAATGTGTCATGTNAAATTTTAATAACCTCACCATTTCCCATCGTTGACATATTGTGTGGTGCGACTATAATGTGTCATGTTGTGCGAATTTCACCACCCCAAAAATGCATGAAAATGCATGGGCTTTCGATGTGTGTAAGTTTAGCATAGATGTTTCGCATTTATAATGCTAATGTTGTAAATAAGCTGAGAAATGTAAGACTTTGCTCTTGTGACGTGCTGCACCAGTTTAGCTGCACCGCTTTCCTGGAGTACGCGCATGGACTTGTCATTTTGTTTGTGGATTCGTGTCTGTGACACTGAGATGCATGTATTATACTTTCACTAAAATAAGCACCAGCTTGTTTGTGTTTAGTGTTTGCTTGGATTGTTTCTTGACGCAGTTGTTATGTTCATACATCTTGATCTTGATGTTTTGTCTGCTTCTCGTTTGTCAGAACCGTTGCTCGCAGCTTGGCCTCACTGTATTGCATAATAGTTCTAAAACCACATTCAAATGTCATTGCATATTAATACGAACCTAAGGCAGAAGCAGNTCACTGTATTGCATAATAGTTCTAAAACCACATTCAAATGTCATTGCATATTAATACGAACCTAAGGCAGAAGCAGAAATGAATTTCCTCCACACTGATTTAACAGTATGTCACAAGTTGCACTAATTTCCGGAATACCAGATTTTTTAAATAAAATATTTAAACGTGAAGGGAACCATGTGTTTATAAAGAATAAAGTGATACCGATTTTTGCATTACACTAAGATGTTACTTATACATTTAAGCAACCTCTGTATGTTGAAGTGGAACTTCGCTTTTCGCATGACGAAGGATATGTTGAAATAAAATGTTAACTCATGTTCAAATTCTTTGTTTTTTTCGGTTGTATCCGACCATCGGATATTCAGTCGGGTGTAATCAAAGTATTTGATTTAAAGGAAATTAATAACGTAGATATTAAATGCATTGTTTTTCCTGCGATCTTGCATTGGCATTTTTCTCTGTCTTTAATTTGTGTCTGCATCTTGTATTTTTTTTCTTTAACTTTAATTTATATTTTTTTACAGTGCGCTAAAAATGTGTAATTTTGTTTGCTATAACAATGAAAATTGACAGTTCACCCCAGAACATGTCCAGGATGAATAAATTATTGATTTTGTAACATGACAACTTAGCATTGCTGACAAAGATACGTCATTTATCTGTTACTTCAACTAGCGTCAAATCTTTACTGTAGAGTGTGGAACTAGTGCATTATTTGTAAAACGTAACTGAAATACTTAGAGAAGTCAGCAGTATGTGCTTCAATCTTCTCATATTCGGGAATAACACTGAAGAGTTAAGTGAGACAATTAAGAGTGATTAGGAAAGGCTATAGCGGGTCTGATCTTCTCATATGTAGTGGGGATCACATTGAACAGTTTAATCCCACCAGACTCAGTGTACACAGTGCATGGCAAGGTTAAAGGCAATGTAATGAAGAACAATTTTTGTAAGAGAACGGATGTCTGGATACACCCTGTTGAGAGGCGTCGTTGTAGAATAGTTCCACGCGCCTGGGAGGTAGGCATTCCGCGACGTGCGTATCACACGTTTGCTGTCGATCATGCAGTCATCTGTAGCTAGTGAACGTGAGGGCCGGTTGCCGATCCTCGCCTCTGTGCCGAAGATGTAGGCAGCATCACAAGCACTTAGAGCCGCATTACACTACACAGACCTGCCACTTTGAGCATGTGCTTAAAAATAACGTATGTAAATGTGTAACAGGCAGTCAATAAAGCACTGCGACCTACAAACGTCTACCTACTTATCGTTACCACAGCCCCTGAAGGAATAAATCAAATATCACTGTTTCCTGAGACGTAGGCAGCTGGTGCCTGTTGTGTGCAACGCTAACTGCCTACCTGCCAGTCGTTATAACGTGTTGTACAACGGCGCCTAGCGTCTAAACGAGGCGTCTCCGGACATCCATTCTCTGACAAAAGTTGTTCCTCATTATCTATCACCCCTAGAAGTTTGTCGCCATGATTCTGTGACATTTTGTTTATATAATGTGGGGGAAATAAAGAATTATATTTTAAAGGGGAAAATTCTGGGTTTTAGTCATTTTTAAATGTAAAATGCTGCGTTTACATGTCATCAACTGAGCAACACCCTCATTTGCAACTAAGTCGACGAACACTGTATTTTTATTTTGTAATTGCCTCTGGTTAGATCATTTAAAGACCAACAAGCCAGGGCGCTGATCTTGCTAAACATAAAAATAAAAGGGCCGGAGATTTTTTTCGCATTCGAGATACAGCAACAAGGCGACAATAACGCGCGCACCCAGCGCCCCATCGCTCATAAGTGCAAGGCGCTTAGCCTGCGTGCAATGCTTCCGTCGTCACTCTTTCCTTGCGAATTACAGTTGTAACCGCGGGACTTTGGTACACTCGATGAAAGCCCACACACGTAACTATGACTGTACAGTTTCACTTTTCTCTTTCCTCTTAAGGAAACTGCACAAGTCAGCTCTAAAAATGCTATTTTTTTTATTACCATTTTCAAGACTTGTTTTCTTTTGATACACTCGATACAATAAAAACAAAACTATGCAGAGTTGTATTTTATCTTTTCTGGCAAAACGTAGTATTTTCAGGCCATTTATTTTCTGGAATAGGCGTGGACGCACAGACAACGAATGTACAGAAGATATGTCCGGACTGCTAACTATAAAGATCTTGTCGACTGTGTCAAAAATCACCATCCCCTCGATCCTTGACAATCAGGTAAGTCATCATCGCTTGTTCTNCATCCCCTCGATCCTTGACAATCAGGTAAGTCATCATCGCTTGTTCTTTTAACTGTGACAATGCTGGGCTAACTGGATTAAGTCTGTAGATATGAATTATGTTAGCATGATGTATATTATCCATATTATCTCTACCTTGGTAAACAGAGACTTGTTGTTCAAGACGNCTTTTAACTGTGACAATGCTGGGCTAACTGGATTAAGTCTGTAGATATGAATTATGTTAGCATGATGTATATTATCTCTACCTTGGTAAACAGAGACTTGTTGTTCAAGACGTTGGCAGCCCGTTGTATTCAAGTAAGTCCCCTCTATGCACAGTAGAAAAACATGAGAGAGATGGTTTTATGATTAGTTTTATAAACCATAATAGCCTATGTCTCAAAGATTTCCATCATCCATCTCGTACATATTGTAACGCACGCGCACATACACACCGGGTGCCTGAGATCAGACGTCACATGGCTATACTGAGTGTCTTACATATTACATATTTTCCATAATGAATCTCTTAACACTAATTTTGGATACATGAAGGTGTCTCCATGCTGTGAAAATGTATCTATAGTGAAGAAACGGCTGTCTCTTACATCAGATACTTAGTTTCTCATATGATACAAAAGTTATTTTTTGGGACAGACTGTCACATAGAAAATTAACTTTAATGTAAAAATGAATAGTGGTGAGTATAACGGGTTTATAATCCTGCTTTTGTAAATGCTTCATTTTTTTAATTATTGAATATGCAGGGTTTTCCACTTAACAATTTTACCTCCTATAACGCCATAACCGATATTACTAAACAAAATATGACTCATGCTTGTTGTAGAAGAGGACGTCATATGACGTAGTTACGTTTCTGTGCANTAAATGCTTCATTTTTTTAATTATTGAATATGCAGGGTTTTCCACTTAACAATTTTACCTCCTATAACGCCATAACTGATATTACTAAACAAAATATGACTCATGCTTGTTGTAGTGCATCGAAGAGGACGTCATATGACGTAGTTACGTTTTTGTGTACGTACGTAAACTACAACATATGAATGTCGATATCCCTTAAACATGTGATTACACAGTAATAGTTTGTACGTAGAANACGTACGTAAACTACAACATATGAATGTCGATATCCCTTAAACATGTGATTACACAGTAATAGTTTGTACGTAGAAACGACGCACATGTTGTGTAGATTACATAGAAGCTTTGTACATAGTACAAATAAATATAATTCTTCTAGAAACAACGAAAATCCTGGCGGTTTTGGAGTTGTTTTGAGTCATATGTCTTCACTGTACACATTAATTACTACGTAAACATAAAGTGTACCTTATGGCACAACTAAATTAATACAAGTGTGTAGTAACATTTGTCACAGTGTGCGATTTAATGATTATGCTCAAAATGACTACCATTTTCGTTGAGACACTCCACTGCTCGTGTTATCGCTGATCGACGTACATCTGCCAGTGTGTATGGAGGTGTGGAATGACGTCACGGCGTCCCAACACGGAGATCGCAGGGATGCACCAAGAGCCGAGTAGCCAAGCAGTGTTATGAGCGGCGCGGTGCAGTAAGCAAACCAATAGAGCCGCCGCGGCAGAGGAACCCAGCCCAGCGGCCCGTATAAATAGGCGCGCACGTACGGGACCAGGGTCTTGCGTCTTCCGTCTGCCACCAGCGACCTCTGGACCTGGCGAGGTAGGTAACGACGATCTGCGAGAACCCTCGACCGCCAACAGACTTCGTGGGTGAGTGCAGAGATTTGGGCGGCTCTTGACATCGAGCTCTTGATAGCCGATGGGGGTGAAGTGAGGTTAGTGTGGAGCGGCGCCGGAATGAAAGGGTGGGGTAAACGGGAGATCCCCGAGAAAACTCACTGACCAGCAGCATCGTCCGGCACGATTCCCGTTTGCGAAAATCCGTAGTGAACCGGCCGGGGATTGAACACGGTTCGCCTTGGTGGGAGGCGAGCAGTCTAACCGCTCAGCCACCGTGGCCCCAACAGACTTCGTGGTAATCTAATCAGTGGTAGGTAAGTAACCCGTTGAGAGTGTGAGAGGAAACTTAGTGGCTAGAGGCTGTTAACATTTACAACTTAGACTGCTTCGAAGAAGTAAATTGTGTAGCTGCTTAATATATATTGTATTGAGCTAATTCAGCTTGTGCTGAAACACTTGAAGTAAAGCCAGAACTAACATATTTGAGTGCTTATTGAGTTCACGCTCCTATCCCTAAGAGTTTCGCAACATAATCTCTGAACACCCTTAAGTAGACTAAGATAGGGAGTTACNAGTTCACGCTCCTATCCCTAAGAGTTTCGCAACATAATCTCTGAACACCCTTAAGTAGACTAAGATAGGGAGTTACAACATGCAACTACTATGCGGTCTCTCATGGCTTCCGGTGTCGTTGGAACTTGCTGATACACTGCTCCTTTCGAAATGCCGTCAGAGAAAGAAATCTAACGGTGTCAGGTCAGGCGAGCGCACTGGATAATACTTATGAGGACTGCCTCTCCCCACCCCTCAATTTGGAAATAAATGCTGTAGTTCATCTTNGAGCGCACTGGATAATACTTATGAGGACTGCCTCTCCCCACCCCTCAATTTGGAAATAAATGCTGTAGTTCATCTTGCAATTAAGGCATTAGAGCAGGACACCCATCGTGCTGATGCCATATCACTTGACGCGTATTCAGCGCGACATCTTCTAACAACTCAGGCAAGATACGTATAATCCATTCACGGTATCTTCGATACTTTTGAAAAGAACCTTTGAAAAATCACCCTAGGAGTTACATGTTCAATTGGTTATAAAAAAATATATATGGAAAAAGGTTTTCTCTTGCTTTTAGCACTGAAGCACTTTATAAATTGGTTGTTTTAAGTTTTAAGTATATTTTTTCAATAAATT
>NQII01004287.1:199370-212010 GCA_002778355.1 Clitarchus hookeri
AGACATTTGGAGAATTTTATTAAAGTATATGACAGTTAAGATTACATGGCATTGTTTCTCTTCAAAAATAAATGTTGGTAGTTCCCACATGGACACTGTTAATAAAATATTTGACAGTTCCCACATGGCACTGTTTGTTTACAAAATATTAGAGAGTACCCACATGGCACTATTTTTGTTTGCAAAACGTTTGACAGGTGTCACATGGCAATGTTTTGTTTACATACCGCGGAAGGATACATAATCTGGTCCCTGAAAGTAGATCTTTAGCAGGGCTTCAGAAAATCTTGAAGTTACCGTGAATNCATAATCTGGTCCCTGAAAGTAGATCTTTAGCAGGGCTTCAGAAAATCTTGAAGTTACCGTGAATACATTATATCAGGAAACGCGTGTACTTTCACCCAGTCAGTAACCCTTCAATGAAATAGGGGCCAATGATGTGTTATCCGACGATACCACACCGTACATCGACGCTCCACTGGCTTTGATGTTCTACCTGATGGAGCCAGTGAGGGTTTCCCGATGACCAGCAATGCATGTTTTGCAGACTGGCGTTTCTATGGTTTGTAAGATTTTCTTCCTCGGTGAACAGTGCCCTCCGCATAAACTCTTGACTTTGTTGCAAGACCCGCTGGCAATATTCCATTCGCTGTTGAACGTCATTGCCGTGCAACTCTTGAAGCAATGGCGTGTGACAGGTGTGTTGATGCCCGTGCAGAAAGCGCAGCACCACGCTTGTTCTGCCAATCTCAATATGTAATTCCACTTCGCGACAACTGACGTGAGGATTCACTGCAGTAGCTGGGACTCCTGCTGCTTCGCTCGTCACGCTCTTGAGTCCACTCCGCTGTCGTGGCTGCCAGTCTCGCCAAGTTTTACGACAAGAATAGTGAAGGTTGGACGGGACTGATGACGTTGCGCAGGGAAACGTTCGAGGAAAAGCTGTTGTGCTGTTGTAGCATTTTTGATGACATTCTCCATAAATTAAAATCACGTCGACCACTTCTTCGTCTGTGAAGCCCGTAGAACGTGCCTATGAATAACGAAGGATGTTTGCATGTTTTATCATGTACATGGCAGCTACACGAGTGCAATTCACCCTACCTCATTCTGCCTTTGGTAACACCTTGTCCGTTCCCTCGACAGGTTTGCGAGTAATGAGCATATCTAGAACGTTTATAGTACATTATGTATAATGCTTTAGGACTCCGATATCCTGCACAGAACTGAAGCAGTGAAGGTTGTGCTGATTTGACCGTCAATGCGGATGTAAACATGTGCAGACGGTTAACCTCGGAGAGTGCATCTCCTAATACGTGCGCCCTTTCTCCAAGGAGAGAGAAATAGGGTAGACAGTTATTTTTAGGCGTGCCAGATAACTCATCCATTGCAGTGAAAACATCTATAGGTTCCCCGTTCGTTATAATGGATTCGCACGACATATCTCGCAAATTACGTACGTAAATAAACAAGTAATAGCATCATATGATGTTCCCTGCGATGTGATGTGATATTTACGTATGAGTCGTATTTTGTATGGTAATATCGGTTGGGATATTATCGGAGGTGAAAAAGTTAAGTAGGTAACCCAGTATATCTAACAGAATATATATTGATAACCTTCAGTCTTACTTGCATTTAATCTTATTTAAATGTCTGCCTGCACTGACAGTAATGTCTGACGTGTGTATCTGCATGTGTTGGCGCTATTTTACTCAGTACTGTATGTTGAAGAGAGAATTCATCGTTCACTGCTACTCAGGTATGTTAAAATAAAACAAGTGTCCACATGTGTAGTGACTCAGTAAAATATTGACGTGTAGAAATTTCAAATTAACAAGTCAATCCATATGAAGTAATTAGGAATGATACTTAAAAAAAATGTATTTTACAAAATCACGTATGACCACTCGCTGAATTTTTTTTATAGCCTTAGAGGTGGCTTTTTTTTTCCATGAGAAGGCTGGGTTTATTAAATTTTTTGTAGTTTGATGAAATCAGTACCCAGTTACAATTCTTGCACACAAGATAAATAAAGTATACAATAGGAAGGATTTCAAAATATCAACTGCGAGCAACTCGCATAGCCAGTTAGAACTATCTACGTAGGTCACAGCGAAATTTTTTACACACGTATATGATCACATGATTCCCCTTCAATGAGTATATACTGAATTTGTATTTCTACGTAAGGTTTTACGGATAAGACACGGAATTCCTTCAGAATGAAATGAAGATTTCCCATCTTGTATTTACAATACACTCGTGCCATTAACGCACTAAGGTAGCGATTAAACCACTGGCGGACAAAAATATGTAAGGCGTTACTTTTCCTCAATTCTGCAGGCAAGAGAATGAAGGCAGATACGTTTTACATGTTATATTATGAATAATATGGCGTTTGTTTTGTTGCCTTTATATGATTCCTATTTATATTATTGGTGCTTATTTTCTTGACTCTATGGTACAAGCGATATCCAGTGTTCCATTATTAATGAGCGTGCCGTTGTTTCAGGATTTCAGTCAGTGTAGTTATCCTGTGATTCGTACATTTAAATTAAAAATATTATGCTTAACACTTATGACGTAGAACTGTTATTTGTGAATGCCAAGATCTCTTACTCTCTACATTATGACATGGTGAAATAGACTTACTAAGCGTTGAGGTGGAAAGTTCCTTGGCACACAAATAACAGTTCTAAAATAACTACTCTTAAGTAACTGAATCCTATTGCACTTCAGTTTTGATTGTGCCCCAGTAGAATTCCCAAACATTGAGTTTTTTTTTTATCTTTCGTAAAATATTCGGGTGAGTGAAGGACATGCAATTCAGACCCATGTCCTTCCATAATTCTCTAGACTAACAACACGTCTGCCAAGTTGCCGTTTTTTTTTTTGTTTTATTCGGTAATTACATATTTTATTTCCTCTAATATTTCTTTTGTGTCTATGAATCTATTTCCACATTTTCTGCGGATTTAGTCACGTCTAAACTCAACGAAATTTCGTAATCCATAATATTACGTTGCTGGCAGGATTTAAAAGCAGCCTGTCATGAAATGGTAAACTTGTATTGTTTATTTTATGAACGATGTGATGGAGATACTCCCAGTTGTTCTGCCGTTGGAATATGTTCGTGCCCTAGCAAAACTGAAGCGCTGATGAGTTTTTTAACATCTTTCCCGCCCTATCCTCACACCCCTTTCATTCAACCGCCAGTAATAAATTACTCCATCCCTTTCCCCCGAAAAGTAGTTTCTTGTGTTTACACTAATAATTGTTATCAGGCTAATGCAGTACCGGATTACCGGGGAGACTGAGTAACCCACGCTACAACAAATCAAATCAGTATATAGAAAAGCTTTTATTGAATTGTTTCTAAAAAAATAATTAACCTGTCAACTTAAAGAAACAAAACCCGTACGTTTGAGTGTTTATAGAAAAATTAAGGAAGAATTACATTTTAAAAATGAGTCTGTTTGCAAGTATAAATAAATTAAAAAAAAATTATTGTGCAATATTATTTAATAATATTTCATGTAACATTGAATTACGTGCTAGGTCTTTTGACATTANATAGAAAAGCTTTTATTGAATTGTTTCTAAAAAAATAATTAACCTGTCAACTTAAAGAAACAAAACCCGTACGTTAGAGTGTTTATAGAAAAATTAAGGAAGAATTACATTTTAAAAATGAGTCAGTTTGCAAGTATAAATAAATTTAAAAAAAATTATTGTGCAATATTATTTAATAATATTTCATGTAACATTGAATTACGTGCTAGGTCTTTTGACATTANAAAAAAAATTATTGTGCAATATTATTTAATAATATTTCATGTAACATTGAATTACGTGCTAGGTCTTTTGACATTAATGACTGTTATAATTGTTTTGTTTAGTAAAATTATTTTATTTCATTTTTTAGTACATATTAGGAGAAAATTAGTGTGGAAGTAGCCAATATCTGCACTGGCTAGGAGTCTCCACGGGGCTTAATCCGGCACTGTTCTAGTGGAAATACGAGATACAGTGTGGTGCGGAGAGTGCGTGAGTGAGCTCGCATGTGTCGTCCCCGGAGACAGAGCTTGTGTGTGGTGGGTGTGGGCAGGCGACGTCGACACGCATCGTGGGCGGCATCTGGTGGTTCTTCACGCTCATCATCATCTCGTCGTACACGGCCAACCTAGCGGCCTTCCTCACAGTAGAGCGAATGATCACTCCCATTGAGAACGCCGCCGACCTCGCCGAGCAGACAGACATCTCGTACGGCACGCTCGAGGGCGGCTCTACCATGACGTTCTTCAGGGTAACCGCACGTCTGTCAACCGAGTCCTTTATTTTCATTTATTTGTTCCACTTTAACACTTTTTATTATTGCTTTTGTGNACCGCACGTCTGTCAACCGAGTCCTTTATTTTCATTTATTTGTTCCACTTTAACACTTTTTATTATTGCTTTTGTTTTTATACATTTATGATTAATTAGTTAGATATTTATGTGTTTGTTCAGTTTTTGTATAGTTACTTACATGTTTATATACTTATTTGTGTATTTATATATTTTTGTTTTTATTGTCTATTTGTAGTTATTTGTGTATTTTTGCATATTTATTAATTTGTGAATTCATATATTTTGTTTGTGTATTTGTTTTGAATTAATTTTTACATTTATCCCAGTACTGTGTATTTATTTCTGTTTATTCTTTACATTTCTTTATGCTTTTATTTATACATTTATTTAATCAAATATGTATTTATTTATACCAACATACGAATTTGCCAGTTATAAAAACAAGTAAGAAATGTAAAATAATTGAATTTTCCGAAGTTATAAAAGTCTAAATATTCGTTAACGATGTAAAACTTACATCATAATAAGAATTGAGTCAGACAATTCACACAAATGCATAATGAAGAACATATTTTAAAAACAATGATCTGAAGAAACAGTAAATTAGCTAATTAAAGTGTCTTCCTATAAGAACTGTATTTCATATTAACTGTCTGATGCATTTTAGATATTTATCTATACCATCAATTAATTTTTGTTGTAACTGTTAAGGAATATTTTGACAATATTTAACTACATTGTAGGAGAGATTGCCCCTGTCAACAGTTTTTTTTTGTCCTCTTTGTGTTAATATTTTGAAAACTTAATTGGTGTAATTGTGGTAGGGAAATATGTCGTTAGTAAACGTAAACAGTTGAACCTCAGGCTGTTCACGGTTATTCCAGCACTTTTGAAATCAATGTTTTAAAAATGTCACTGCCCCTACCTGCATATATTTTAACGGGCCCACTAATCGACTTGAGCTCTGTTAATTTAGTAATGATGGAGGGCATTCCACGTCTTAACATTGAATTAATACAAGTGTATGGTAAACATTTGTAAATACTGAAATAATTTATTTTGTTGTATGTTTTATACAGCTAAGTGTACGAATTAGAAAATTGGTAAAATATTTACTTTTTTAATAACTTCACAGTTTCACTTGGCCGACGCATGAATACAGTGATCAGGCTCACGGCAGTTAATTGTATTTGTGATGTAAGGATACACAATGTGCATACAAGTAGATCAAAGCACGGCTTTCGGAAGTGCCCAGTATATCGAGCCCAATAAACTGATGAATACAATCTTTTGAACATTTTAATTAACACTGTGATACATTCGTAAACACACTTTGGTTGCCATGTCCCTTTCACACCAACTGGCCGCCTTCCACTATCTTTTTTACATTCAGAACGCAGGGTGCGTTCTCAAAGTAACTGCGCATACTGCATCATTCCCCTTAATAAGTTGTATCATAATCTTTCAAATAGCTAGGGGGTTTATCAACCCTTCTAGGCCTACTGTCACGGATCTCCAAAGTGTTGTCTGAAAGCTCTGGTCATACGATTGTGGGTTATGGTGTCCTTACTGCAATGTGATGGCGTTAACTGAACAGTGTTTCTCCTAGAAACATTATCCATTTCGCCTTTAATGATGAAAGACCTTGGAGAACTGTGAGAGCTAACAATTTTTGCTGGTTGCCGTACATCGTCCTTCATATGNATGAAAGACCTTGGAGAACTGTGAGAGCTAACAATTTTTGCTGGTTGCCGTACATCGTCCTTCATATGCGCTATATCTTGCCCCTTTTCTAACTTGTATTTGTACTGTTTAGCAAATTTGTTTAATTTATAAATATTTCTTTTGTTTTGATAGCCACTGAAATTAGTTACGACTTTAGGGAAAAGCAAACTGTCATGTAAAGGCAACATGGATCTAGTATTCCTACTAAATAACAGCTGACAAGAAGTATATGGCGAGTCTAAAACTGGAGTGTTTCTATATTCTAGTAACACCTATTCTCTATCTAGATTTCCATCTTCACATTCCTGCAACATGTTCTTTGCAATACCAACAAAATCGTTCAATAAAACCATTAGATTTTGTAAATAAAGGACTTGATGTGATTATAGATAACCCCCATTCATTAGCGAATTTCTTAAATTATACAGCATTAAATGGCATATTATCTGCCCTCACAACATTGGGAATATCATGAGAGGAAGATAGATTTTTTAATATTTTGATCACAGGTGTAGAAGACGTTGAATTTACGTTTATTAAATCAAACCATTTTGAATAACAGTCAGAAAATATCAAATAATTTTCATTGCCATAAATTCAGAAAATCACAGCCAATTTTCTCAAATGGGAGGGATGGAATTTCGTCCAGGGTCATGTGTTCTTTTGTCTTACTCATACTGTATTTTTCACAATGACGACACTTGCTAATTAGTGTTTTTTTTCATCACTTTTCATATTTGGCCAATAAAGCAATGATTTTGCTCTACTTAAAGTTTTCGTTACGTCAAAATGAGATGAATGAACATTCATTAAAACAGTATTTAAAGACAAGGTAACAATGATCAAATGGTTCAAATACACTAAATCATTCTCAACAACAATGTCATTCTTTGACATCCAGTAAAATTTCACATAATGTGGAACGTTATCAATACTGTTTGGCCAATCCTCTTTATAGAATTCCGACAGCTTCTTCAAAGTAACATCATTCATAGTTTCCTGTTGAATCTCTGAAAGGAAACTATCACTAATATTAGCCGTGTGAACTACTCGATCCAGTGATTTCTCAACACTCTCACAATTACTTTTTGATGATGCTCTGCTAATTTAATCAGCTATTAACATCATGGATCCTTTGACATATTGCACACTGATGTCATAAATGCTCAATTTCAATCTTATTTTATGTAAACGCTGTGATGCTCTACTATCAATTTCTTTTTTCATCAGAGCTACCGAAGGCTGATGATCTGTTTGAATTATTGTCTCTCTACCAAATATGTAATGCAATTTTTTACAAGCAAAAAGAATAGCGAGGGATTCTTTATCTATCTGACCATATTCACATATGGATGCACTCATACTCTTAGATGCAACAGCTGTTGGTTGATTGTTCTGTAAGAATGCACAACCTATTGCAACACCGGCGGATGTTGTTAACACAGTTGTCATAAACTATACCTCATTCAAAACACACTTCAAAGGCTGCCTTAATGAACTTGTGATCTCAGACAAGTGTGGTAGAGCCATAGGTCATATTGTAGGTCTCACTTCTCACTACTGACACTGATATGTCACATTACACAAATGTGCTTTTACAACCGCATTTACCTTTACAATTTGTCAATTTGTTTACTATTACAGATTATCAACATAGCTTACCAGTGCCAACTCAGTTCGGTGAAAGTGATTCATCTTTTATTCTAGCCAAAACCACAGTTATTGCAAGCACACAAACATACCAACATACAGACATACCAACATACAATACTGGCCGACCACATGAACTAATATCAAGGCCAACTGGACGTACCAACTAACAAGACCAGTGGACAAGATCAACCGACAAGACCGATCAGATCGAAAAGCCACACCAGCTGACCAGACCAAAATGCCAGAGTAGCCGACAAGGCCACCTGACCAACAAGGCCGATGGACCAAGTTGACCAACCACAGCGACCTTACCATACAGACTGGCTGTACCAAATGTCCAGACCAACCAACCAACAGGACGAACCAGACCAACTGGCCAACAAGACTGACCAACCGAGACAGACCATACCAAGAGACGATGTCAACCAATCTCTCTAACGCTCAAAAAACACTAAAATTTTAATTTTGACAAGCCATGTAGACCAAACTTTTGTTTTAGAGGAAAGAGTACTTACAACTAATGTCTACAAGTAAAATGCTATTTCGTTCAGACATGCAATAAAGAATGTTTTGGCGACCAGCAGCCTTACATTGCCATGTGCTGGCGCAGGACTCTAAGATCGGCATCTACCAGAAGATGTGGCGGTACATGGAGAGCAAGAAGCCATCGGTGTTTGTGTCGACGTACGAGGAGGGCGTGAAGCGGGTTCTGGAGGGCAACTACGCCTTCCTTATGGAGTCCACCATGTTGGACTACGAGGTGCAGCGGGACTGCAACCTCACGCAGATAGGCGGCCTGCTCGACTCCAAGGGATACGGCATCGCCACTCCCAAAGGTATGTATATCCGTGGGTAGAACGCACATGCAAGCTGCGCAATAATCACTTTCCACCTTGCAACATTATGGTCTATTCCCAGTATCTTTTCACTTTTTTTTAATCAAACCTTTGAAAAATCACCCCTTGTACGACATATTTGATTGTTTTCTAAATATGTTGAGTCACAAGTGTTTTATACTACTGTTGACATAGAAGTGGTTATAATTGAACATTTACTTATATTTTATTTAAAAAATGTAAATGTTTCACTTACAGAGAGAGTATAGGTGTGTTGGTAATATCTAGTAAGAAATAGTTATCATTCAAAATATTATTAGACAGGGCATACAAGAACGCAGTGCGTTATATTTTTGGTGTAATTTTATGGACTTGATTAAACCTTATTTGCATGAGGTGGAGGAATATCCTGAAAGTAGAATTTTACCAGGGATTGATAAAAGTTGTAAGTAACCATGAATGTAAAACAGGCGAATTTTCGCAGTTGAACTGGTAACAAGCTGGTCACAAGCGTTTACAACGAACGTTTGTATTCACAAGATAGCACGAAAATGCACGATACTGTTACTATCTATAAATGGCCGACTTCGGGTGGCAACTTCTAAATTGTGTAATTGCTCTACCTTTGTCGGAAACACAAATGGAATTTACAGATATGGTGAACTATTTGTAAGCGGAGACGAACATTTCTCGGCACGTCAGTGCAGTTTTACCAATGCTGGAAATAAGTATTAATTCCTAACCTCAGGAACTCGAGTCATTCAGCAAAATAAATAAAATTATATATAAAATATCTGCTAAACTAAAAAGCCGTAAAAAGCGCCAAAATATTCACATGTACAAAAATATACACGAGCATAGTAACAAACAAACAATTTCCGGTTACCAAACTGTGTTACCCACCTCCTAATTGCGGTAGCCAAATATGACAAACTGTTTATAAAGCATTTACAAACAGCAGAGTGGCCACCTTACAGAATCTGCTACCGATTCAACGGGGAAAATTCGCCTACCGAAGCCGTTTTTCTGCCAATATCAATATTTAAAACGTGGATAGGATTTAAGGTTAAAACACTTTATTATGTAAGTAGGTGCTTTGAAACATTTTTGCTTTCCTGTGTGTGTAGTTTTAATCCAACTGTATTATATTCAAGTTGGTCAAAGACTGTTATTCATGTAAAAGGACTAGTCTCTTGAAAATCAAACGTACACAAACATGTTCATCACTGCTGGCCATGTGACTTTGACAGTTTAGTGCACTTTGGAAAGCCCTGTTTGATATCTACTTCTCTCATCATTTTGTATCTTTTTGCAGGGCTTTCAAAAGTGCTCACTTTACCGTGAACAGCCTCTATATGGAGCTATTCGAACTATATGCAGCCAGGAGCACGACCGGTCGTTTTTGCTCAGTGCTTTGCGGAAAGTGTCCATCCGAAAAGTGAGTTATGTGTATCCAAAAATGAGTGCGGATCAAAACAGTTAGACTTCTACAATGAAAGCTTTATAATTAAAGTTCTAACAAGGGCTGTCGGGTTTTTGACAAAGGTCACAGTACAAAGTGTAGAAAACAACCTTTCGTTGATCTGTCTTTTAGCGTTAGGTGCACCCACAGTCTACGTATTTTATGGCGTTTGCGTAGACAAGAAAGCAAAATAAAAATTGATACGACTACCTCTTCCAACTGAATTATTAGAACTGACCCGGTGTTGGTGGCGAGTCGGGTGTCTGCAATAAATCACAACGCACCGCCATGGTCACGCCACCGAATCTGTCAGTGTTGCTACTATGGCGGCCTCGTGTGGAAGAGGCCTAACTAATGTGTTGGAGACATTGCGTGAGGTGTTGTCTGCGTTTTCAGGTTCTCCCTGGCGCGACAAGATCTCGTTGGCAATCCTGGAGCTGCAGGAGAAGGGGGTCATACAGATCCTGTACGACAAGTGGTGGAAGAACACGGGCGATGTCTGCAACCGAGACGACAAGAACAAGGAGTCCAAGGCCAACGCGTTAGGCGTCGAGAACATTGGTGAGTGATTGGTAAAAGCTGTTCATGATCAAGTGACTACTTTTGAAATCAACCTTCAAGTCACCGCTCTTACATGCATATATTTTAACAGGCGCAATGAGTGACCAGTAAAGTTGGTAACGATCTACGGAAAGTAGTTACATATATTAACGTCAAATAAAAGGTGCTAGGTCACCATTTGTGACAACTTAAATTATTTATTTTGCTTACTGTTTTTTTAATGCATTAAAGTGTAAAAATGAGCACATTTGTAATATATTTATTTTCTTGTAATTTCACGGTTTCACTTGACTGACAAAGTAATAAAGTAATGAGGCCCATGGCATTGTTAATTTTACATATGAGGGGAGGATACGCAATGTGCATGCAAGTATATCATAAGCCGGGCTTTCAAAAGTGCTCATTTTACCTTGAACAGCCCATAGATCAGTGATCGAATCAGTTTGAGGGGCAGGAAGGCTTGCCATGAAATTTCCCGTCTCGTAAAATCTTGTTCCTGGCCCATGCGAAAAAAGTTAGTTATTTCCGCCCCTGGAGAGTAATACTTATGGCCACCCGTTAACCGGGAAAACCTTCCCGCACGTGCTTTATTTCGATAACCTACGAGCATGCCAGCAGTNGTTAACCGGGAAAACCTTCCCGCACGTGCTATATTTCGATAACCTACGAGCATGCCAGCAGTATTCTTGTGCTTATTGGCGGCGTGTTACTGTGAGGAGACATTTTCTTACCTGACTGGCCAATCATTATTGGGTCACTCCGATACTGTACGTCTGTGATTCGTGGGCAGACACAAGAGACGTGCGCAAGTTAAAATCATCCAATCGCGATGCTGCTGTGGAATCTTTTCACGAAAAACAGGTGGGCATATTAATAATGAATGATAATTAATAAGTTATGTTTAAGTTTTTGTTTATCCTGGGTATATTTGTTTGGCTACCTTTGGATTACCTTACATAGCCTACCATAATTAGTACTCCTTAAAATGTAACGTTAAAAGAATTGTACCCATCGGATTTGCATTGTTGGAGTGAAGAGATTTGGGCAACTCTCAACAGCGAGGTCTTCAGAGCAGATGAGNGTACCCATCGGATTTGCATTGTTGGAGTGAAGAGATTTGGGCAACTCTCAACAGCGAGGTCTTCAGAGCAGATGAGGGTAGTGAGGTGAATACCCCCGGAATGCAAGGGTGGGGGAAACGGGAGTTCCCCGAGAAAACCCGCCAACCAGTCGTCCGGCACAATTCCCATATGCGAAAGTCCGGGAGTGAACCCACCGGAAATGGAAACCAATTCGGCTAAGTGGAAGGCGAGTGGTCTGGCCCCATGTGTATTGTTGGTTTAGACATTTTAACTTAATATATATCCCCAGTGTTATTAATTTAGGTATCATTGACAACTTATAAGAAACTAAAAATTTTTACTAATTATGTACTTTTTATTTTAGCTTTCAAGTATACGTCATATCATTGTAATTATACCATATTTACAAGTTTCAAGTTTACTTACAAACAAAAATATTCCCCATTTTGCAAAAACATTAATTTGCACACTGGGTAGAAAGACTGCTTCGTAATCTGCGATTACCATGGCTGTCTCGCCACGAAGACGTGCTGGACAGCGAGTGTACGGCCCTGCTGGAGTATATACAGGTTGTATCTAAATTCGACCAACACACTTCGGCTGCAGATTAATAACGAAAAGGGAAGTTGAAACATATATACGACCAATGGTTTGAAGAGAATCGTAATGGCGGTACACGTATTTTGGACCTCAAGCACCAGTTTATTACAAATACTGGAGAAATTGTTTGGATGGGACGCCGAGCGTCTGGATGATGTGTAACGGAACAAAGATCAGCGAACAGCACAGCATGCAGCTTAGTAATCCATCANTGAGTGTCTGGATGATGTGTAACGGAACAAAGATCAGCGAACAGCACAGCATGCAGCTTAGTAATCCATCATTTAATTCCTGAGTCTTCTACCACGCCATGGAGATTAGCTCAAAATAAGTGTGCTGATCGTATGACCATGAAACAATTTTATGAC
>NQII01004288.1:5282-24299 GCA_002778355.1 Clitarchus hookeri
CTTCAGCTCCACGTGTCTGGAGATTTTCCATGCCACGTGCCTATTCGAAGGCGACAGCAAAGTGCGCTAAAGGTTGAAGGGGGTGGGATAAGGGGGTGAGGGATGTGAGCCAAAGGCGTGCTATAATCCTCAAAACCGTCACGCGACAATAATTTATACTCGTTCCTTACCAAGTCATAACGCAAACAGTGAAGTATGTGCACGTAATTTACGATGTTGTGAACGAAGAAACATCATATCGAAGGCACAAAAAGTGCAAAAGTGAAAATTCCACGAGTGGAATAAAAAGTTAGTTTCTGTCACGTGCAAATTAATAAAGTGCTACGTTCTTTATATATGTCCTTTGCCATGGTAACATTGATACCATCCGCTATGTGGTAGGTTTTTTAAACATACTTTTTTATTCAAGTGTGAAAAGTATAGGTTACGCAAAAAGTGAAGCAGTGTTTGAATTGGCACTTTTAGATTACTAAAAGTGCCACGTCACCAGAATTAATCAACAAAATGATTACGAACTTGATATTTTATTGTATTAATTTTTTACCTTTTAGTATGTAACGAAACTTGCTAAAATACAAAACTACCAAATCGCAACCGGACTGAAGCTACTAAATACTAATATACTAAATGGTGAATTTTAACACGGCCAGTACAGTTTTTTTTCCCAAGATTATTTTCGCATCTCATATTTTCACGCACAAAATAATTTTCCAAGAGTGATTCAAATATTGGCATAAATCAAGTAATTTTAAACAGTTTTTGAGAGGCGATAGGTTATGTATTTGTGGTAATTGGTTTTTAATACTTCGGTTCTTGGTTATACGATACGTCAAGAATCACAGGTATCGAGGAATTGAGTTTGACATCCCTACTTTGAAAACAATTGCAGGAAAAATCTCTTAAATTTTTTTTGAAAGAATTAAAAAATGTAGACTTCATAAACCAAAAGAAATTTTAAGAGGGTTAAATTATTTTGGGGTTCACAGACTAGGTGCAGTATTACATTATCTTACTAAGCAGCCAAATTTTTAAAACAAAACATTCGAAAATGATTTTACTGTACTTATATGAACAATGTAAATATACGAGTAACTTAATATCGTAAAGCAATTTTTGTGGCAAAAGACACGTACCGTGAAATAATAATTATTAACTGTAAAAAAATATATATATTTGAAATACCAAACCTGCGAATAACCACCATCTTCGAGTAAAAAATCAAGTGAAATGTAAATTAATAATTAACATAAAGACTTTATAACCAGTGAAGATGAAAATCAACCAGTCAGGATGTTTGTAATATGGNCAGTGAAGATGAAAATCAACCAGTCAGGATGTTTGTAATATGGTACACAGATGGTTTTTGTTGAGCTTACTGACCACAACTTACTATTTTCAAGCTTAGAGACTGAACAAAGAAGCAACACAAAACAAAGTCATGCAAAAATCCAAAGAAGCTGTGCAATAACTTTTGATTACATTTCTACTCACTACAACATTGAGTTTAAAACATACAGATTTCTGTAAAGAAAGAGTTTGCTTTTATGAGATCATGTGGTGTTATGACTACCTAGGCAGACTGTCTGATGCAATGATGTCCTACTTTCATCTATTCAGCTGGCGCACACCTTGCAGTAAACTCTACTAAACATGGACCGTTCGACAGAAACAATAACCCTGACCAAGTTTCAAGGTATGAATTTTACTTCAGAGTTTAATGAACGCCCACCTAAAGTTACAAACTGTAAAAGGACGGAACACATGGAACTAGCGCAGTTCAAGCACCAGGTAGGTGGGCCCATTATAACACAATGCTCAACACCGAACTTGAAAGGTAAGGTCTAAATTTTATGAGAATCCAGTTGCTTTTTTTTTCCACCTCAGCTGTTGAAGTCCAGCCCACCTAAAGTTATAAACTGTAAAAGGACGGAACACATGGCACTAGGTTGAAGAAGAGTACTTATTATGATCCTATACAAAGAAAATTGAGGTTAGGAAGGCAAGAGGATTATGGTTTCTGTCGGATAAAGAAAGGATAATGAAACCAAGCATTAATGTAGACATGGGTGCAAATTCTGAAAGTCTGTCTTCCACAAAGATTGAAGAGTACTTACCAATCACCAGTGGAAAAAAATACTCTTGTAGATTATTATAGCTGCCAACTATCTCAAAAATTGAATTTCATATTTTATCAACAAAAATTTGCAAACTAAGATACAGAATTACAATCAGTTCACAAAACAAATGTTTTCTGGCCACTTTCATAAAATTAAAAAATACAGAATTTATAATTCCTCTTGGTTGGTAGCATTGATTGTAGTTAAATCAATTGTTTTAAATAAGTAATATTTTCTTGTGTGGATGCATTTTGACTTAAGTGTGGAATAATGTAAGACTGTACTGACAACTAGATTCTGAAGACAGAACTAAATTACTTGCTACATTAAAACTTGAATAAAATTTGTCACAGTTCATAAGTATAAATTTCAAGCATATGTTTACCAACTTTAGTATAAATTTTCCACAGTTAATTTCCTGACATCCCCAGTTGGCTAGGTCAGTCACTGGTCTCCCACCTCTGAGGTTTCCGGTTCTAACCCAGGCCCCAGTGGATGGAAAATATTTGGATTGTGGGGCTCTCTTGTGGGGAGTGTGGTGGATAATGCCATAGTGTAGGGTTTTCTCAGGGTTCTCCCGAGTCTACATCCCATATCATCTCACCTCATCCGTTATTAGAACTGACTAGTGACAGGTCTGTACCTCGGGTAGGACAGCCGGCTCCGATCAGCACCAGTCTCCTCTCTCGTCAATATGTGGTGCTTCCTCAGGTGAGAACACGAGGATTTTCATTTTCACTTTCTTAGCAAATAGGACACTTCAAGACTTGCCACAGAATAGAACTAAATATGCAGAAAAACAGAGTCAAACTCAAGAGAGAGATAAGGCTGTACCTCTGTGGACTCGGGCGCGCTGTCCTCAAAAGCCAGGAACTTGAGGCCGTGGACATCCGCCCCCAGTAGGTTCTCTCGCATGATCCTCTCCACCTTCAGCTGCGAGGGGCTCTTCAGCTCGTCATCACCCTCATCTTGTGACATCAGCTGTCCCAACACACATACGTCTTGTGACAGTGGGGAAGGAGCACAACTTAATGATTGTGTGTTTTAAGGGTAATCCCTAGTGAACAATATTGAATGCGCCAATGTCGCATCTGGCTATAAGGAGAACACTGTGACAGTGATGGAAAATAGCATAAACAATCTTTGCGTATGTTCTGTTTCCTCAGAATTTTAAGCAGAGATTATAGGTTTTAACACAACAATTTGTTCATAAAAGATACAGCACTGTTACTACAGTTTAAAAACACTGTTTTACAGAAGAATGAATACAATATTGTAAATAGAGAACTACTTACAGCTATTTTTGCTGAAACCTTTCAAATCCCACGTTATGTTTCCACCAACCAAATTTATGAATGGGCAACAAATTAATAATGATATTGATTTCTGTTTTAAGAAAGAATCGCATTGAAATACTCCCGTTTTTTTTTAATTATAATTGCCACAACGGCTTGCAAAGAGATCCACGACAATTAGGTAGGTCCTGTACGCAAACACAGCAACAACNAATTATAATTGCCACAACGGCTTGCAAAGAGATCCACGACAATTAGGTAGGTCCTGTACGCAAACACAGCAACAACAGTCAAATTAACATACAAAATTGATGTTAAGATAACACATAAAAGAAAACTGCACATATAAGAAGCGCACATACTTTTGGTAGTTCAAAGAAAAGGCAAATGCATGTCAATTTTTTCTATGTCATTTTCTGTAACATGTAATCTGAAATTCAAATATAAGAAACATTATAGAAATCAGGAAAATGCAAACTACAGGAAAATGTTTAAAGGTAACCTAAAATAATGACACATTANAAGAAACATTATAGAAATCAGGAAAATGCAAACTACAGGAAAATGTTTAAAGGTAACCTAAAATAATGACACATTAAAAACTGTGACCTACGCCCACAACATGCATATACAAGCTGACAAACGAAAAGGGATTCTTTTTATTACAAAGCACAAGGCTAAGTCCTTGAACGCATCATCAAAAAAATGCACAGAAATTCTTAAACGCAGGGACATTTAATTAATTTTCCCATCGAGCCACTTACAGATAATTATAATGCTTGATGGATCACATTCACTTATTGCAAAAAGGTCCCACTAGCCAAACTATTTCCCTTAATATGTCATATACAAAATAATATATAATTTTATTGCAACTTTTACATTAGAGATTTAACATTTTATGTTGAATAAGGCAAATGAATTTAAAAGTATAGACTATTTACTTGCGTAATGTCCATCCTCCTGTAATATCTGCACATTTTTTTTATAAGACCTAAAAATATTTTAAAAAAAACGGCATAACATCCACACACTACTTCTACAGCAGGCGACACAATCCTGGGCTATCCCTGGAGGAGATAACAAGAGAAAGTTGCCATCTCTGTCAATATTTTCTCTGCAAAGCAAAACCTGCAGTACCGTATTCAAGGGAAAGAAAAGGATACCATTTACNCATCTCTGTCAATATTTTCTCTGCAAAGCAAAACCTGCAGTACCGTATTCAAGGGAAAGAAAAGGATACCATTTACCTGTTTCTTTTGTGTTTGCCAGAAAAGAAAAGCCATTGACATTCTTTTGACCTCTTTATGCAATGACTTGGTTGCAGTCAAAAAATGAAAACATTAACATGACGTAGTCCCTTTCAGCACACGGCCGGTATAAAATCACAATGGAAGACAGGAAACCTTTTGCAGGTCATCTGTTTTCACACATCACGACCTTGCTCTGTTCCTATAATTTTGACGTTCTGCCATTCTTACACCCAGAAATAGAATGGATGAGCTGCACAGGTGGTGATGTTCACTGCACTGTTGCCGGCTGAACAGCTGTTGTACGGTTGCCAGTTCTGTGCGCCAGCCAGCTCTGGCCACCACTACCGGCACACACACAGCAATGCGGCCACACGCAAGCCGGACTGGTCATGGGCGAGTTGCAGAGACGCTTTGTTTTTACACAATATTCTGTCATATCAAGTGAAAACAATAAGGAACTTGTTATGAGTGCATTTACCTTTTATTTCATACAAAAGATTATGTTTAATTTAAAAAAAGTTTTCTGACTGTTGCATAATGTCTGTACCTTTTTTTTTTGGGCAAAAATAAGGCCACATAAGCACGGGCATTATGCGAGTGAAAACAGTATTATAAAAAAAGAATTGCTGACATAATATTTTGTTTGTGGGACAGTCTGACAAGTTTGGTGGACCTCCTACAACATAAAGTCACAGTTACAGTCCCAAGTCCATCTCAAAGATCTGTAGTACTCTTACTGCATTTACCAAATCTCAAATATTCTTACTTTCATCTACAGGAAAAATTTATTCTACACAAATTACTTACTCATGATATTCAGTGTTATTATTTAATGATGGCACACAGAAAAGGTTTAACATTATCAAATTCTTTTATGTATGGTACTATGCCACAATTACATTAAAACATTAGGAAGTCACATTTTCTTTGTCCATTTTGAAACTTTTATCCAATAAATAAAAAACAGCCTGTTAATGTTTTTCAGATTTTGTTAATCATCTTGTAATGCAATGAAATGAAAGTAGAGTCAAAAAACATTGGCTGTCCGCTACTACAAACAGCAAAAATAATAACCTCAAAATATTAAGTACACGAAAATAAGACAACCTCTTCTCCCCTTGCCAATCAATCTATTTTTTGGAAACCAAATTCAGAATTTATAAAACATTATCTTATATTTGGATCTTTGTCACTCGTGAGAGTGAAGTGAGATTGAGATGAAGCTACTGATTGCAAGATTGAAGGAAAAGGGAGTAACCCGAGAAAATGAATTGCCAGTAGTAATGCCAGCTAAGTTTAACCATAAATGAATAACCACCAGACCACAGAGGCATCCAGTACCAGATACAAGTCAAGTAACCTAAAACAGTGTTCATAAAACACACAGGATGCAAATTTATCATCTGGGAAAAACGTTGAGGAAACAAATGAAAATGGAATGATAAAAGCCTTGGACAACAGGTGAGATGATAATGTAAGAGCTATGTAACAGCACCACTACAGAAAGTGAGTGTGCATGTGTGTGTGTGTGTGAAAGAGAGAGAGAGTGTGTGTGTCAGACAGAGAGTGAGAGAACGTGAGTGAGTGAGAGAGAGAGAGAGAGACAGTGAGTGAGTAAGAGTGAGCGAAAATATTTTAGAGGCTCTTAACATTGCGGTCTTGAGAGCTAATGCGGGTGAAGTGAGGAGAGTATGGAGCAGCGATGGAATGAAAGGGCAGAGGAAACGGGAGATCCCCAAGGAAAACGTTTTGCATAAAGTCAAGACACTTGTCTTTATATGCAATACCATTAAATGAAATTTAAGAAACCTATTATATAAATTAATATTGAACCACTATTTCAATTGGAAAACAGAAATATTTATGTATTACTAGTTTCCGGATGTACGTATATGTATCCAGTGTTAGGATAAGTTCTCATGAATAAAAAAAACAAAAAACACATTCAGTGAAAATCAGACATACGAGAAAACATTTCAGCAAGTGAAATTCAATATTTTGTTTGTATTAACTTCTAATTAATTTGTTTATGTTCTGTCCAAAAGATATTTATTTGATGATTCGCTCCTAAGTTAATTGGCTATTGAGTAAATATCACCTTCTTTATGTATTGTTTTGGTTATTTCCATTTCATATGAATTTATTTAAATGGTCTTAGGTTATTATATGATCAGAAGCTTAAATTTTACGACATCTGTGCAGTTGATATGTATCCTAAGCATTTCCGAAGATATTATTTCTTTACTTTTTTGCTTTGGCAGCCTATTCAAACAACATTAGGTTGCGCCAGAGCAAGCTAGCTGCAGGGCAACACAGGAAGGGAGGGTCGAAAGTGGGAAAATAATACTGTTAAGTGCCACAAGTCCTGGCGGCTCGCCTTCCAAGATGCATGTGCATGGCCCGCCGGCACGGACCAGCCGGCAATAGCTGATATTACCGATGGCCTGGCTGTGTGCAAACTGTTGCAGAAACATTCGGAGTGGATCAGCAAAAGTGCTACTGAGAATACAGAGACTAATATTTTTAGCAATGTATCATCAGGCTGCGGTTAGCAGCATGCACAAATATCTCTCCCCTCGCCAGCCGCACCCCGCTCTCCGTAAATTCACTCGCACGCACTTGTGGCACCAACAGTAAAATTTTTTTTGCCCAGACTGTCCTCTTTAATGCTTGAAAGATCTCTCCCAGCCAAGACATCAAGCTAACCTCCACTTTGTCTGTGAGCATCACTGACTAATGTAAAACTGCCTGTAGTATACAACTTGCATTATGTACTATCATCCAATTCTACTTGCCAGAGTTCCAGCACAGAAATGTGTAAAAACTGACTCGTATAAATGCTACTCAGTCTTAAGGGTGCCACTTACTTGTAGCATTTTAGCACGTTTGGGGCAGGAAAGCGCAGTAGCGATAACGGCGACACTGACGCACACCTGGTACCTCATCACTCCTATGCGCAAGGCAGTGGCGTGCCGTGTTTCCATCATGCTGCATGTACCTATGGGACTTTAAGCGGTGACCCTATCATTTTATTGGTGAAAAAAAGTCTGAAGCAAAGTTCAGTGAAGGTCCCTATAATTGATTCGCATGTTTCCGACCAGTTCATTACAAGACACTGCAGTGTGAAAAAGCCCTTTTTGGCTATGTTGGAGGGCTCGGGAATAGCATTTATAATGTGCATGATGTATTGAGAGTATTATACATACCTCGTCTAAAGTGTTTTTTTTTATTTGTACGTTGATCTAATGGGGGCATGTTTAATGGTTTAGTAAAAAAACCACAGACTTCAAACACACTGCTTTAATGTATGTAGAATGTAATATTTATAAAAATTAGTTGGGCACCTGATTTACCTATAGAACATTAAAAATTAATTGAAACACAAGAAATAAAAAAATTAAAAATAGATAAATACACCTTACAAGTACTTGCGAAATAGGGACTGTAATCACAAACATGCAACGCTGTTGAATTGCACAGAAGAAAAATGTGAATAAGTAGAAATTACTTTTAATAATTCATTATAAATTATAGTGATTTTATTAAATATTTGAGACACAAAAAAATTTACTGCCCTCACAAAATTACNAATAATTCATTATAAATTATAGTGATTTTATTAAATATTTGAGACACAAAAAAATTTACTGCCCTCACAAAATTACAGACAAACAACAAATTTGAAAAACGAAATTAACATAATTAATACCACCTCCCTTACAATATTTTCTTATGTGGAAAATTTAAATCCCAGAAAATAAAAGAAAGAGAATCTAGTATGTTGCAGCTTAGTTGAGTTGAAACACATTGAGTATCATCGGCAACGTTTATGTAATTTAAATTTCTGTAAGTAAAATTGATACTGAAATGTTATTAGTTCTGTTAAAAATTAAATTAAATTATTTTCATTCTCAATTTATTGATGTGTAGACTGTAGATGTCCAAAATAAATTTAAAATATTCTAGCTAGCAGTAAAGTACTCTCATCAATGGCCTCTGGGATTTAGGGAAAATAGTAGTAGCCATCTGACTATTATCTCGGCCTTCTCGAGACAGATATTACCATTTGCTGAATGAAAATCCAGATAATGGTACAAATATCTTCAGACTGAATATGATGATAATATACTAGCAAAGAATTCATTTTCTTCTGTTAAATAAGCCCTCCAAATTTACAGTATATTCAAATTAGGCTGCATCAAAACTATAATGAAGATTATGATGGTTCAACATTCAAAAGAAAAAAATTACAATTGCCATTTCTTACTATCTTTTTAAAAGAACTCCATAGAGAAAAGCAACACTGAGATATTTGAACTCCAAAGAAAATACTAAATACCTGAATATACTGTTTTAAACATTCAAAATGGGTACATGGCTATTACAGATATAAAACTCCAAATTATATAGTGGTTACCAGAAAAGAAGAATTTACATTAAATAATTTTTAACGCTATCCATTACACTGCAACACTATTGCAAGGTAGGCACCGGCCTTAAACAGCACCCCTGCTCAAAACCAACTGACTGACTTGTATTATTCGCTTAACTGCTGCCTAATCTAACTTAACAGAGTTCCAGTGCAAGATTAACTAAAGTGACTTACTATTTGTGTAACTGTTGCCTAATCTAAAGTAACCAAGTTCCGGTGAAAGTCTAATGGAAAACCACTAAACTCTGCCTCCGGTCATTCTTCCTTACATACCCTCCCGCCAGGGTGGGCAAGAGGTGAGTAGGAGGGTGTCCGCATGGCCAGAGGAACCCCTCAACACCCGACTCCTGTCTATCACGGCCGGAGTCTGCAGCCACGGGGGAAACCCGGCCTTCCTACCCGCCTGTCTCTCTCCCAGACAGGATCACCAATTTATACTTCCTGCCACTCCTCTGAGCTGCTGCAGGTGTACCAACTTGCAGCCAACCGTTGCTGCAAATGCCCTGTCAGCTTGTTGCTCTGCAAACTACTGGCCCAGACATTGATCTCTGTCACCACCAGCTTCCATACAGATTTCCTTACGTGAGCTGACAAGATTGGTGATGAAGAGGGACGGGCGATGGGTAACCAAAGAGATCATAACTTCAGGTTTGGTTAAATGTAACTTTCACTTTCTATAAATTACATTTATTTCATAGTCTGTAGGAATTGAAAACAGAGATTAAAATGTATATTGGTAAAAGCTAATAAGTAATAATTCTTACATAAAATAATATTTTTTAACATTGCAACACACAGACGTGGCTGATTGCTGGAACCTGTTAATGACGATGAAAGGTTCTTATCAGCTCACCACTGTACATTTTTCACAAGTGCATTAATCAAAACCAGATGTTTTTTTAAAGACAACTTAATACCATTCCCACACAACAGAAAAAATATATATATGAAAAAAGTATGATTGAAAATTAGGAAGAAAAACAGCATAGGGGTAAAGAGAGTCAAATACCAGGGCAGGAGACAAGGATGGACAAATGCACTGGAGTGAAGAAGAGCCAAGGCATCGAAAGAAAGGTCATTACGCTGGAAAGCGTGTCAATGCACCGGAGGAACAAAAGGACAGTGCGCTGGAGAGAAGATTTATGCACAGAAGATATGGCCAACTCTCCAAACTGAGAAAGTGTCAGTGCACCAGAGGAAGGTTCAATTTTCCAGAAGGAGGACCAATGTTCCGGAGAGAAAGAAGAGCCAAGGCTCAGGTGAGAGAAGGGGAAGGTGGAGGGATGACAAACAAACCTATCAAGAAGAACAGGGACTTCTAGGCAGTGGTAGTTACCCACATCACAGCATGTCATTTCTAATTTNAAACAAACCTATCAAGAAGAACAGGGACTTCTAGGCAGTGGTAGTTACCCACATCACAGCATGTCATTTCTAATTTTCATTATTGCTGCAAAAAAAATCAACAAGGTTAATTTTACTTAACAATGTTTACCTTGAAATGACCCAATTCAAAATTTTTCTCAGAGCGAATAGGTATGAAGCGATCTCCACCGTTTGGCGTTTTCGCTCGAACTCCTGAAAAATTGTATTAGGTNTCTCAGAGCGAATAGGTATGAAGCGATCTCCACCGTTTGGCGTTTTCGCTCGAACTCCTGAAAAATTGTATTAGGGGGAAAAAAAAAAAAAAAGCTTTAAATAAAGTTCAACTTAATAGCTAATACAAACTACTTAAACATGCATTACAAGTGTATATAACCTGAATTATAACAAGAACAATGGAAAGATAATAAATAAGAACATCTTATTTGATAATTATCCAGCAGTAAATTGTTGCACTGCAAGTGCTACTGAAGTGTAGCGGAATAAAATTAGGTAAAGAATACCCTACACAAAGAAACAATAAATATAGCCACATAGATATTACTGTAAACATGGAAAAATAGCATTTGTTCTTTACTCAGTTGAATTCATTCATTACATGGCTCTGAACATAATGGAACACATCTCCACCCCCTTCTCAAACACGCACATACATGCACACACACACACGCCCTCCAGACAGCACTTGCAGGCCAGGTTAAGTACCATGACATCTTATGGAGAGAGTATTAATATATGTAGGTCATTACAGATATAATCATAGTAATCTCAATTGAAACAAAGACACACTCTATAACTAGAGAGTATATAGGTATTTGGTTGCACATTGCAGTGATAAATGCCAGACTGAAATAAAAATTATAACACAAACTCATTTGCAACAATTAAATTTAATTGAAAATTTTATTAAAGTTCTATATTGCACTGGTGTTACATGATAAAAATTACGAGAGGAGCTTTACTATGTATTTGCCCCAACTGACTTGACATTTTGAAAATTGAAAATAAAAAATTGTGGTTAATAACCTTGCACTTGCTTTTCTCATAAAGTTCAAGGTCAAGTTCAAATTGTCCTGTTACAGTTTGTTCAATAAAACTAGTTCTTTCATTCTACCAATATACTGAAAATCATACCTGATAATTTGAACGAGTAAATCAAAAGTTCTCTGATAGAACTACAAGGCTAGCAGGATGATTGGCAATCTATGTTTAAATTATAAACAAAATTAGTAAGAATAGTTCTTAACTGGCATATTTCTTGTGCAGATGATGCACAGAAACTTGTCGGTACCCATAGTTTTGGAAGGCAGTCAAATGTTAAGAGTTCAGGCATGAAGTTTAAACTTGCTGCTTATTGCCATGCCTGAACGCTACACGTATAAAAAATTTCCTGCTGTCCATTTTCATCTAAGGAAATGAAAAATGGAATCAGTCCACACTGCCACATGCCATGCTAACTTTATATATCAAGTTGGAATAGTGGAGTGCTAAAATTTCCACAAATAATTCACTTTAAACAGGAGTTCAAACTACAGCACACTATGCCAAAAAATTGCCTCAAACAACTAAAAAGCCTGGGGCTTTGAATTCTGAAGCGAATGGTTTCCAGTTTCCACACCACTGGATGTGGCTGGACCATAGAGATGACATCCATAAAAAAAAATAGTGTAGTGATGAATCATGACAAAATGTAAATGGTCCACATCAACAATTAAACTCTTAGCAAACTTGCAGCATTGCAGCTTATAGAGATTATGTTTAACGTTGGTCACAGATATTTTAATTATATAGGACTAGCGAACCGGCCCGGCTTCGTCTGGTAACAATTTAGTTGTTACAGCGATACTTTGAAAGACAAAAATGGTTACTGTGGGTCATCATTAAAAAATAAACATATGCTATCGTGGACTTTTCTGTAGATCATTTTGAGAGCTACAATTCTGTAGTACATTAATTTGATGTATCTCTTATGGTTTAGTCAGCGCAAGCTATGTAAGTGCCCTAAAAGCGGTTTTTTACGGCTTGATTACAAACGGTTCGACATTTCTCTACTATCCTTACATTAAATATAAATGTATTATACACCAAAATCTTCCTCAATAAATGATTTAAATGATGTTGGAAACCGCATCAAAATCCATCAAGTAGTTTAGAAGTACTAAGCGAATACACAGACAGACGCAGATAAACGACTTTGTTTTATACTATTTAGAGATTACAGAGTACTTGCTTATGTTGTCACTTTTAAAATAATTTCCAAATTAAGTTTTATTACAAAAGTTAACAGCATAATCTTTGGTTATTTAATAATTTATTGACATAGAAATCATGTGTAAGTAATTTTAATTTTTTTCCAGACAGCATTCAGTATTAAAATTTTGTTTGTTATTTTTCATTTCTTTCCTAGAGGGTGGCCAGCATTAAATATATATTAAACAAAAGTACCAAATAAAACTATCCTGATTGTCTCTCATCTCGCCATTGCTGACTGGCAGAGAGATGTGTCATAGTCAGACGACAGCCAATCGGAGGACAGAAGACAACATAAGTAGGGTAAAAGTAAAATAGAAGTAATTTTTTCTGACAATAATTCTCACCACCTCCTAAGATGGACGTGTGTCTGGTATAAAGAATTTTTAATGAGATAATTAAAAACCAAATAGTTTAATATTTACTACCATTGCAAATCTTTTACAGAAACCATTTTTGAAATTTTTTTTTTGCATTTATTTCTGTATGTTTGGAGACTTCAAAACCAATTTTTTTGTTTTTTTTAATTTTGTGTTCTACCATTTTGTTGCAAGGTCCCAAGTTAGTACTCAGGATGCCTAATTTTTTTGCAACTACATGCAATTGCACAAATTTTTATACATTTACTCAAAATTCAGCAAACTCAAATATTTAAAGTTAAGTTAATTCTGAAAGAAATCATAATCATTTTGGTTCAGAGTCATATTTTCTCATTTTATATTTTGGAAATTTTATAGGGTATCAATTTAACCTACAAAATATTACATTTTTCAATTTTCAAGCCCAAGTTTTACTCGGAAGAGACAAAACACACCAAAATTTTTTTTTTAAAGGAACGATAGTAATAGCAGATGTTACCTAGATTGGAGAACTGGAGTATTTCATATCCTTCAGTGATTTTTTGAACAATAAAAAATTGGAATTTTGAAATTTTCCCATTTTTTCAAGTAGTTGTATCTTCAATGGGGAACAGAGAAAAAAAAATGAAATTTATATCATGAAGACTTCTCTATGGTACAAACAAGATATCAAAAATTCATGTTTCTATAAGTTGTATTGAAGAGCCATTACTTTCTTAACATCAGCTTTTAAAAGTAAACATATTGATTAACAGAGATTGTACCAAATTTGTACTGTTAAAAATATAAATGTAATAACTAGTACAAGAATTCAGTATTTGAGCAGTTGAAAGCATTTGTTAACTTTTATAACAATTAAAAAAATAAATACACACATAAATATCATGACACATGACACTTATGATGTATTGCTGTGTAAATAAAAAAAATTAACTCAATTTTGGGTTCACATACAGATAATACTGAATGAAGTGTCACCGGCAACTGGCAAGTCTTGCCAGTGATTGCAAAGTTTCAGCATTATATTTTTCACAAATGGCTTCCAATAATTTGATTTGCAGTTTCTCTTCTTCATTTTACATTGTGAAAATTTGCCAAGTTCACTGATTAAACGTGGTTCAATGTTTGACATTCTTCCTGTGGGCACTGAAAATTCAGCAGGTGTAAGAACGCACAAGATGACATAATAGTGCAGTTAATACTCATTTAAAGAGAACATAAAATTTTTTTTTATTTTTTTTTTTTGCAAGGGAATGTAATTGTTTTTCAGTATTTCAGACGTTTTGGCAGTGTTAGTATGTGTATTTGTCATGAGTCCGTTGAAGTTTTATCAGGGATCACTGAATAAGGTATGTTAAGATGTTCGATGGTTTTCTTTCTTTTTGAGAAAATTCTTCTCACCAGTGTCCAAAGGAACTCTTTGTATCACACAATGCCTTTTTAGGTAGTGATCAGGAGGCGCAATAATAGTGGTGCTGCAAGATGCCCTTATTTGGGTATGTTTGTGGTACAATGGATGTGTGATANGAGAATGCCCGCTGCCACCTCAAAAGACAAACCATCAGAAAGGAAGCATAGTGTGTGATGAATGTAACCCACACTGACAAGCACCTGTGACCTCCTCTTCTTTTCATCTCATTCGACCAAACATTTCTGCAAAAATTCTTCTGCTGGTGTTGGAGCTTGTTACGGTGCCAGGAGGGAAAGGCTCATGCTGCCTTGCAAAATTTCTCGCGATGTGAGGTTTTTAGTAACAAATTTATAATGGATTTGGCGATGTTCTCGTAATACATCTGCTTTGTGTCTGCTGCGAAGTATGCGAACTGCATAAACTTAAATAAATCTCGGAGGAAATTTTTTTTTTTATAATGGCACTGTTATTTACAAACTTTTCTCATGCTTATGCAGAGTGAGTGAACCAAGCTGAGTTTCAGTAGTCTGTTGTTTGTGACGGCTGCAACATTACAAAAATGGCTGGTCCACCCGTAGAGCCAAAATTTACTACACACGTGAGGAATTAACAGCTATGAGCTAATAATTAATATCAATGAACTAGGCGACAAAGACAGTAATTCCAGACAAGAACAAAGGATCCAGGCACCAGGCAATGGAATCCAATCACCAAAAGGTCTGTTCCAGCATCTTACGAAGGTAAACATCAACAGTCCACACCAAGAGATTCACCAATGAGTCATCAGTTGTTTTGTTTACATTAAATGTGCGCATTGCAAATTTTTTGTGTGTGTATGTTATGTTGAAGAATATTTTAGTTATAAACGGCAGTAGCCAGTGTGACATCGAAGTAAATTCAAAGTAATATAATAACCAGTCAGGGGTAGAAATTGCACACTACCCAGATAGTGAGGTACGCCTAAATGAAACAACTGATAGTTAGATTTGCATTATTATTTAGTGGCAGACTGAACTCCAAGTTACTGTGCATCTGCCATAGGCCGGCAATATGTCAGACACAAACCACGAGGGAATATTGAGCCAATAACGTAACTTTAGCAGCGGACTGGCCAATCAAAACATTGACTCTGCTCACGTATGCACAAGGCAGTGGAGTTTATCTTTATCACCAAAAGATAATGCAAATTTTGCAGGTCTCTACTAACAGGTTAGGATCTGTGTGCAACTTAAAGAGAGAAAAAGTAGTTAATATAAATGTCCCAGAATCTTCACAGGAAACTCAAAATAATCTGTCCGACATTTCCAATATTTTTTTTTTGGCTTTACAGCAAGGAATTTAGGACGTAATACAGAAATTGGGACAAGAAATTACACGAGCAGAAAAGGGTAAAAAACAAATTGCAGAGTTAGAAAGAAGGCTATAAAACTGGAGGATACAAATGACAATTCAGTGTGAAAACAGGATACAGAAAACCAAAGAAGAGGTAACACAGTTGAGTACTACAACTTTTGAAAAACACCGGAATTGGAGGTAATTTAGGTAAACAAACAGTTGGTAGTAGTACTGCAAACAAATGTAAATAAAATTGGCAGATATGTTAGGGAAACCAGCACAAACCAACAGAGAATGAGAAAATTACCAGGAAATCTACACAAAGAAGTCCTAAACTGAGGCAAACTTTAGGCAGGGAACCACAGAATAAATAAAATAGAGAGCATTCATTGTCCACAAGGTAGGCAAAGAAGTAAATCAATTAGAACAGTTGGATGATATGTTGTTAAAGCTTGTAATGACACAGTCATAATAATTATCGGGATACTTGGTTCATTTTCTTTCGTTTTGCGAGGCTTCATAATATTTTATCAGGATTTCAAGTTAATGCCATGGTAGAATGTTTATCGATCATACGTTTGCTTTTTTGGAAATCTTAGTTTTTGTTCGCGTCAGCAATTGTAGATAGAAGCTATCTACCTTCAGTGGACATTTTATCCTCCTAGAAAGTTCTAGAACATTGATTACATTTTCACTACAACATAGTTCGACATGGCGTGGGGAAAGGTATTCCGACTTACACCATGCCCTTATATGGTCAGGTTTTTGACACCCTGGGGCAAGGAGTGGGGGTAGGCACGGGGTAACAAAAAAACGTGTGTGCCTACCGTGCACTAACGGTGCAGGTCCAGCTCTAGAAGAAGACTCATTGAGCGTAGCAAATATCGCACACACCGGCAAGCACCCGCGACCTCTAAATCTTTTAAACTTCAATTATTTACGATTAACAACTAAATCCTACTAAATTATTTCCGCTGGTGTGGGAGGTCGATAGGATGCCAGGAGAGAACTGACGTCCCTCCTGTCTTCGTAAATTCCTTTTGCGATGCAAGCTTTGAATGATGTGAATAAGAAATAAACTACTGCAGCGCTGCTCTTTGTTTGTTTGTCTGGTGAAACTAACTGTTCGTGACTCTGTACACTTGAAAATTGTATGTGAACTGGTTCATGTGAATGTTAAATAAACGTAAAGAGTAACAAATCTGAGACTTGACTTTATTTTATATTTATTTGGCGCCTTTCACGTTTCATGTCTCTACTGATTGAGCGAACCGAGCTGTAATTTCCAGTTGCCACATCTGGCGGCTGCCACGTTACAAGCTCAAATAACAATGGAAATGATACAGATATTTTATTCTGGACAAGGTGTGTTAGAATGTAGGCATGTTGGCCTCACTGTTGATGTGAATACTCTACTCTACGGCAATGCAAGGGGATTACACGCAATACAATTTATTCAAAAATGTGATAGGGCTATGAAGCAGCTGGCATGTTCAGAGGAACATAAACTAAATTTGTTTGTGTCTTGATTAGAGGGTGCAGCCAAGCAGTGAGCTACAAATTGTAAGCAACTGTGGAACAAATATTCATATGTTTGAGCAGCCTTTTTGCAAAGTGAAACCCTGTTAAGAAGTTCCCACTTAAGAAGTTTTCCTGCTTAATAAGTTAAATACATTTGCACTTTGTCTATATGCACATGTTTAATTTGACTCTTTTAAGAAGTTTTCCTGGTTAATAAGCATTTTTTTGTCCCTTCAAAAACATAATTAACCGAGTTTTACTGTATATTGAAACACCTTTCAAACTGGCTAATTTTTACAATATTTATTTCCAGGAAGGTACACACTGCCAGTAGGTCCCATGGCAGAGTATTTACAAAATCTTTACCTTTAAGCCAAATTTCTGGATCTTCCGACACCAGAGGAACACTTTCTTACACACATTGTACACCATTTCCCAGCGAGGGTACAAGATGGCATTATTAGGTCTCTGTCAACAAAGTCAGTGAAGTAGTGGCACTTTTGGAGGCCTTTGACAGCCCAGATGATTTGGAAGGTACATTTGGTTACAGAAATGATGAGCACCAGCTGTACCAGGACAGTAACTGTACAGGATCAGGAAACAGCTGTGCAGGAGCCAGGAGCTCAAAAAACAAGGATAAGCAAGGTGGGAATGATTATCGCAACTTAGGAAATGGGAAGTTCCAAGGTCATTACAATAAAGAAGTAAGAAACAATATACATTGGGTGATGGGGAAACCGCAGGAACCGAGATTATGGGTCAGATCAAAAGGGAAATTGATAACCGGAAACTAAAAGACTCAAATGCGAATCCACAACCACCACCTTCGGCCTCATTTTTAAATAAAATGGAGACGAGGGCTGCTGCACAGAGCCTACCATTACAATAGTAGAATGGGGAGAAAATAGTGTTCAGATATTAAACCTAAGTGAAAATAGTTGTGACATCCGAACTGCTGTTTTATAGACAGGGTCAGAATTTTTAAGGAAAGACTAGGAAAATGAAATCGATATAGTCGGTTCACGACTGGAAGAGACTTTCTTGAAGCCCTGCTAAAGATCTACTTTCAAGCCCATTTCGTATCCTTCTGCCAAATGTAAACAAACATTGCCATGTGACTGCCATGTGGCAGTCACATGGCAATGTTTGTTTACATTCCACTGTGTGTGTACATGTGTTCGTACATGCACGTACCCATTATAAAGGTCATGTATATATTATTAATGGATATTCTACAAGCGTAAAGTTTTTAATCTTGAGAATTTCACACAAAAGAATGTACGATGCCAGCGAAAAACATTTCATTCTATAATCCCAAAATGTGAGTATTTTGACGTATCGATAGTTGTTGTCTGTTTACAATCGATTGTTAGTGACTTTCGATAAATTCCTGTAAATCGAAGGAAAGATCTTTCAGTATTGATCGAAATCGCTACAGACGTTAAAATGGCATGGTGGTATGCTGAGTCGGATGTTTCGCGCAATTGTAAAACGTTATTTTTAAATGGTTGTGACGGTTTTCGACAGGACGGCAGAGTTTGCGAGTGAAAGATTCTACGTCTTCGACAATGTAAAACAATTCTTATGTGCAAATACTACAACGTTAGAATAGAGTGGCAAAGGAAAGACACGTGCACGAAACACATAAAAACAAAAGGAAT
>NQII01004288.1:39294-106769 GCA_002778355.1 Clitarchus hookeri
TATGAAGAGCTCGTGGAAAAATATAACTATTGACATTTGTTTGTAAATTCGTTATAAATCGCGCAGGAGAGAGGTTAATTTCTGGCTGGTAATAGCTCACAGAATATCCGATAGATAGCGCGCAGCACGCCACGACGAAGTTTTGAGTAACTCTCTTTATGGTCAAGAGATAGCGTATTTTTTAAAGTTGATAATTCTTATGTTACGGGCTGGAAATATATTTAAAATTCGTGTCGTTTCGTCAAATTATTAGAAAAAATAATTCAACAATATTATGCAATATTTCTGTATGCTTTTGGAATTAATATCATGGACGTGTTGAAAGCAAGGTTTGAGATGGATGATACGACGTGAAAAAGCTTTCTGAAGTTAGCACAACTTCAGAAAACTTTTCCACGTCGTATCGTTCTATTGTACATTTCATTTTGATCACCTAAACATTACTACATTATCACGAAGTTTAGTTTTTTAACGCTAACAACCATTGTTTTGTGACCCCGTAAAATAAAATGTATTAATAAATCTACGAACTCTTTCTTATCCGCGTACTTTCTGCTTTTCTGGTGTGCATCGGCAGTGCACTCAGAATAGCCAACGTAATTTTAACTTTTGTTCGTTCGTGCATCAGCTGATACAGGATTTTGTAAATGGCGCTTTGTTTGTTTCGTAAACGTTAAGTTGCCACTCACTGACTGTCAGAAAGTGGCCTTCTTATACGGTATGGACCATAACAGTAAGCTTTGCAAAAACCAAATATACAACTTTAATACCACTTATACATTTCCTTCAGATCCTAATCTTCATGAACACCCATAAAACTAGCTATGGGCTGTTCACGGTAAACTAAGCACTTTCGAAAGTCCTGCTTAATATCTACTTGTATGCACATTGTCTCATCTTCCACCATAAGTAATATTAATATTGCCATGGGTCTGATCACTTTATTTAGGTCTTTGTTGAGTGATACTACAAAATTATTAAGAAAGTAAATATTTTACAAATTTGCACTCGTACTTAAACGTCATACGCATAAAAAATAAAGCAAAAGAAATTATTTTAGTATACACAAATGTTTACTAGACACTTAATTCAGGGTTGAGAAATGGAACTACTTTTATTTCCATAGTTGACAGCTTTACTAAGCACATGCCGGTCAGTGTACCCATTAAATTGCATGCAGGTAGGGTCAGTGGCATTTTTCAAGTGCTGAATTAGCCATGAATGGCCTATAAATGGCATTACATATTTGGCTACTCAGTATTAAACACAATTCTTTAAATGTGTCAAAACACGAATAAACTACTTTTCCTACACTGTTGCCAACTTTACTGGAAGCATACCTGTCAATGCAGGCATTAATATATGTGCAGATAAAATAGAGATATTTTCCAAACAATAATTTAAATAGCCATCGACCAGGAACCAGTTATGTCTATAAGGATAAACTGAAATCTATCATGAACCATCATCAGTACAGCCTCCCCATCAAAAGTACTAAGACTGCAAGGGTGAAACAGCTGCACACACAGTAAAATGGCATCACTGGCCATAAACATTTCGGAACACCATTCACCAATCAGCACCTGGTAACATACTCACCAGCCGGCAGCCCAGCCAATAAGGAACTTTATGCTACATGCAGAAGCCAATAAGACACAAGGGCCACTTCCAGAACATTGCGCAGCCAATCAGAAAATGTATACGCCCACATATACCACGCCATGTCACCTGTGTGACTTTACTATGTGGCTTCAGCATATACGCCATCATGGATCCTCTTGCTTTAGAGCCTGGAAACAACAGCAAGCACTTACCTGGAGTTACAGTTCTCATCATTCTTTAGCCACCGTGGTGGTGGACCTTTGGTGATTGGCTCATCCATACGAACACAACTGTTCACATCATTGTAGAATGCAAAATGCGACATTGGTGAGACCTGGAGAACAAACACACAAATTAGTGCATATTAATGTTACAATTTTAAAAAAAATGTACAGGACATTACAAAAGAAGTGACCTAATGAGCATAGAATTGAACATTGAACACGACTAACTAGAAAGAAGAGTGGAGTGGAGTGAAGATGTTTGGGCGGCTCTTAACATTGGGTGCATGAGAACCGACGAGGGTGAAGCGAGGTGAGTACGTAGCAGCACTGGAATGCAAAGATGGGGGAAAACAGGAGATCCCTGGAAAATCCTGCCAACCAGTAGCATTGTCCTGCACAATTCAAACGTGACAAAATCCAGGAGCGACCTTACCAGGAACCAAACCCAGTTTGCCTTGGTGGGAAGCAAGCACTCTAGCCACTGCACCACCATTGTCCCATGTAGAAAGAAGAGGTTATAGGTATTAAGCTTATAAGATGAATAGGTATAACAGCAGTGTTGAGACTGGATAATTAATGAAATTGTAAGAGACAAGGCGAAGGCAGAGTTAAAATGAAACAATACAGGACACATAAGTTGAGAGGTTTTCGTAGGTGATTAACAGTGAAGTCTGTAATGACGCAGTATTCTTAATTTTCGGGACTGGGACACGTGTTTCAATTTAGTTCGTTTTTCTAAGCTTCTTAATATTTTTATTGGGTTTGAAATTAAAGCAGTGGTGGTTCGTTTTACCGTGATAGTACGTTTATCGGGCAGACGTTTGCTGTTTTACGTTTATCATGAGTCCTGTTGCTGTTTTGTTTCGAACATCGTAGTCTTCAGTTTTTTGGTTAAGCGTCAGCATTATTTAGAAACTTTCAGGCTGCGTCAACAAGTTTTATACGAGAAGTTCGTTTATCTGTATGTTGACGGTGCAGTTTTAGTTCCTACAACGCAGTTTCGATAACGTGTGGAGAGCGTGCACAGTTTCAATAACATGTGGAGAGCATGCATGGCCAGGCCCTTATCTCTGGAGAGGGGGGTGATAGGCAGCACAAATACACATGTGCCTGTCCCTTCAGGTAAGCAGTGGATTGAAGACAGTTGGAAGTAAGTCGGCGGCGAAGTCAGTCGGAAGGCAGTCGCCCTTCAGTTCAGTCATACAATGCTCGCCTAGGCCGCGTCGGGCGTGACGATAACCCCCACATCTGCAACTAGACTTTGCTATATTATTTCTCTGCCGGTGTGGGAGGTCGCAGCATTTCTTATTTCTTCGGGCCAGTCTGTAAGAGACGTAATAATTCATAAACAACTGTGGTTCTGTTCTGCCCATGTCTATTTATCTGTGAACGTTTTGTACTCTGCATATTCTGAACTTCGGATGTGAATTGTGTCACTTCAATAATAAATAAAAGTATAGAACAAATACTCTGGAACTTGACTTTATTTCATCATTAATTAGAGTCCATTGTACAGAGTCTCGTGTTCCACCTCTGAGCTAGTCGAGTGCAAGTCGGCTTTTTAACTGTAGCGCCCAACGTTACAAGTCTTGCGAGCCGGTGAGGATGAAATGAGGTAAATATTGAGAAGAAGTGGAACACAAGAGTGAGGGAAACAGGACTGTCCTGAAAAAACACATCCCCACATTTTCAACATGTTGTAATGACGCAATATTCTTAATTTTTCGGGACACGGGTGTAAAATTCTTTTGTGCGTATTAAGCTTTGGAAAGCTTCGTAATATTTTTATCGGGTTTGAAGTTTAAAGCAGCGGTGGCTTGTTTCCCGTGATAGTTTATCCGGCAGACGTGTACNAGAAACAGGACTGTCCTGAAAAAACACATCCACCACATTTTCAACATGTTGTAATGACGCAATATTCTTAATTTTTCGGGACACGGGTGTAAAATTCTTTTGTGCGTANCCACATTTTCAACATGTTGTAATGACGCAATATTCTTAATTTTTCGGGACACGGGTGTAAAATTCTTTTGTGCGTATTAAGCTTTGGAAAGCTTCGTAATATTTTTATCGGGTTTGAAGTTTAAAGCAGCGGTGGCTTGTTTCCCGTGATAGTTTATCCGGCAGACGTGTACTTTTGTAGGTTATCGAGCGGACGTCTGCTGTTTACGTTTTATCAGGAGCCCGTTTGTAGTTTCGTTTCGAACGTCAGTTGTTTTCAGTTTCTTGTTAAGCGTCAGCATTAACTAGAAACTTTCCGGCTGCGTCATACAAGTTTTGTTGTACGAGAGGTTCGTTTATGTTGACGGCGCAGTCTTAGTTACGATAACGTTGTGGAGAGCGTGNGTACGAGAGGTTCGTTTATGTTGACGGCGCAGTCTTAGTTACGATAACGTTGTGGAGAGCGTGCGTGGCCAGGCCCTTATCTCAGGAGACGGGGGTGATAGGCAGCACAAAAGACGCGTCTGTCTGTCGCCCTCCAGGCACTTCACTTCAAGTGCAGTCGTCAGAAACATCAAACAATGATCGTCTAGGTCGCGTCGGGCAGGACGATCACCCCCACATCGGCCANTCGTCAGAAACATCAAACAATGATCGTCTAGGTCGCGTCGGGCAGGACGATCACCCCCACATCGGCCACTAAACTTTATTTTATTTCTCTGCCGGTGTGGGAGGTTGACACATTTTATATTTATTTTGATGCAAGTTTTGAGGCATTAATACCCTGCAAACTACGGTGGCGCTATTTCTGTACTTTTATATTTATCTGTTAAAGGTTCGTACTCTGCATACTGGAAATTTGTCAGTGAACTGTGTCGCTAAATGTTAAATAAACATATATAACAACTAATCTGGAACTTATTTCTTAATCAATCGGCATCAATTGTACTGAGTCTCGTATTCTACCTTGAGCTAGTTGTGGCAAAGTAACATTCAGCAGTGTAAGCCGACGAACGTAACAAAATGGCACCAAACTCTGGGGCTGCAATATTATAAATATGGCTTAATGAGCCGCGGCCACGTTACAATGTGAAAATCCAGGTGACCCCAAGAATCAAACCCAGTTTGCCTTGGTGGGAGGCAAGTAGTCTGCAGTGTCCAGCAAGATTAAATTTAATTTCCCGCACATGCGCTGGTTTTTCCTCAGAATACGCATACAAAAAAAATTACACGAGAAACTATCAAGTACAATGAAAGTCATGTAGCNCGCTGGTTTTTCCTCAGAATACGCATACAAAAAAAATTACACGAGAAACTATCAAGTACAATGAAAGTCATGTAGCTTATCTGTTAATGTTTCCGTTGCACATAAAACTGGTTTCATGATACACATCAACACAATAAGGCATCAGACACCAGACACAGACAGACAAAAAAATTGAATACAATTTCACTAAGTGACACTTGGTCGGCAACGAAGGTCATCTCAGACTGTGCTGCGGTATATATGAGAGACAATACATTACTATCGGTGAGGCGTGTGAACTTGTAGACCATATCCAGGAAAAACCACATTTAAAACTTGAAAAGTACATTGATACAACAGAGATTATTAACATTTTGTGAATATATTATTGATATACAGTTCAACTATTTCAAGTTTACTTTCTCTGTAGAAGCAAATAATTGTAACAAGTGTTCTATTCATGTTACATACTTTATTTACAACTTTCCCTTTTTTACAAAAGTAAGCATTAATGCTTGTTCTTCTCCGCTGTTGCCAAACACCAACAAAAACAACATCTGCGACACATTTATTGCTGTTGACCGGCGACAGCCACCCGGCGTCACTCTGGCTACATCTCATCGCACCACATCAGACTTTAGTGAAACTATCTAGCGATTCTCGTAAGCCTGCTGTTTCAAGTAGCATACACACAGAGATGGACTTTTAACTACAAACCATTGAAACCAGAAAAAAAAAGTGTTACTAATTAAAAAATGTTTCTACTTGAAGTAACAGTATTTGAAAGACACTTTCACTCAAAATTATCCAGTTACAGTAAATCATTAGTGGCCAATATTTAAAATAAAAAGAATAGAACTGTAAACAAGATGAGAGAAGCTGCCGCCCACTTTACTAAATGTAAACGGTCACATTATTTCCAGTCATTATTAAAATATGCAGTCGGCCAAAAGTTGTGGCACACTGGCGACACATTTTTCTATTAGACTACATTACACCCACATGCAGTTGAACGACTCATGGTTAAAGTGTCAATTTTCGACCACATGAAAACAGTTTATAGTCTATTTGTTATTTCTTAACACTTTTTAAATCAAACCATGTACATGTTTGATTGTTGCCTGAATATAGCAAGTATCTCACACGTTTTATAATTGTGTTAACATAAATGTACCTTATTTTTGGTTCAGTTGAACTTTACTTAGATTGATTAAAAAATTAGATTTAATTTATAATTAATACTAATAATAACAGAGAAAAAAATGGGTGTGTAGGTAAAGTCTAAAAAAATTGAAGCTGTAAAATTTTTGATTTGATAAAAATTTGTTCTTATGTTACCCTATTCTCAAGGTGAAAGAAAAACAATTTAGATTTTTAACTACAAGTGAATGACGGAAGTCATTTTTCATACACACTGCAAGCTAATTTCACAGATTTAGGAGTTTTATGCAAATAGCAGTAACTTTTTTAATAAGTCACCTTGTAACATTTCAGTAAGTAGAAATAGAAGGCTAAAATTCTGTTTTCCATTTTTATTGATTCATTCTTCTTCAACCAATTAGACAAAGATCATTTGTTCAAGTCTTTTTTTCTCAGCAATTTACATACTTCTGTTTCCTCAAAAGAAAAAAGTGACAATTATCTTTAAATTTGTCTGAAAACAGGTTTTTCTTTCATTATTGTATTTAATTCCTGTGAGTTTGATCCAACTTGCTCATATTTTTTCATGAAACAAACAAAATTAGCATTACAATTATAATAACCAATTTTTTCCTTTTGTAGCATTCAAATTACATATGTACCTGCCATTACATATATCAATCACTTGTATATTATACGGATCTTCCTAAATTTTAAAAAGCTTTTTCATATTTATATAGGTTCTGTAACAAAAACATGTCACATTAGTGCAAATGCCAGAGTTCATTATTATTTTATACTAAGACGACAATACCACAACTGAGTGCAGCTTGGTACCTATGTTTAGACATGTGCAATGATTGTACTGAGGCTGTGTTCGAATTTGCACTTTTGGTTTACTAAAAGGTAACGTGACAATTAGTCAAATAAATCAATGACATATTTGGCATTTTAGTTTTTAGTATGTAAAAAACTTCCTAAAATATTAAATTGCAGCCATCACTGAAAAAGTGGCTATCGACTGCATCTGAATTGAACACTACTTAATACTAATATAATAAATGGCCAATTTGAACACAACCTGAACCTAGAGTCACACACACCTGGCTCTCTAAGTTAGCTTGTCACGAATTATATTTCATAACTAAACTATCTGCAAATGATTTGTTTGTTTCAAACCAATTTTGTGAAGTGTGTCTGTGCCAGTTACAGCCAGCTGTAAGCGATTTGTGATTGGCTACTGTGTGACGCAGCAGAAGGGGAGAGGCGAGAGAGATGAAACAAAGGGTAGAAAAGGGGAAGGAAAAAATCAAATCTGCCGGCAACTTGAGGACTAAAATATTTTATTTCAAATGCGATATTAAATGAGGCAACAAAACTGGACGATACCCAAGTAAAATGAAATCTACTTATGGGAAAAGACACATTCAGATATTTATTTACACTGTAATGACCCAGCATCTGGTATTGACGAGTGGAGGTTACAGGATCGGATAGCTCAATTGGTAGCAACATGAAACTCTAGAGGCGCCAAACAAATAAAATCAAGTTCCGGTTTATTTACTCTGTACTTTTATTTATTCTTAATAAAACAGTTCTCATACAATCGTCCTGTACGCAGAGTACGAACAAGTTTCACAGGCAAACAAACAGAGAGATAGATAACAGCGCCGCAGTGATTTACTTATTTTACGTCTTCAATACTCACCTCGCAATAAGAAAATACAGGTAGTGACCTCCCACACCAGCTGAGAAATAAACGAGCAGGATAAAGTTTTCCGGCGTGGGGGTTATTTGCTACGACCGACGCGGCCTCGAGAGTGCTGATTGTCTACTGCTGGCCGGCGATAGGCACACGAGTATTTGTTGCTGCGTACTTATCGCCCCCCCTCGCACCCGATAAGGGCATGGCGTGGGCCGGGCAACCACTTTCCGACCAACCGAACTGCGTCGTAGGTAAAAGATAATCCAAAGCTTTCAGAACAAAAACTGTCGACGCAGTTAGAAAAGTTTCAATCTTCAAATGCTGACGCTAATAAAGCTAAGATTTTCTGAAACTGCAAACGTATGCCCAATAAACGAACTCCCGCGGCTTTAATTTCAAATCCAGATAATTAATATATTGCATCATTACAACACGACGCAATGACAATCCCCAGATGCCACAAATTTAAAGCTAAATTTTTCATTCCCAGAGAAGAGATGGCCTGTCCTTACATGACTCATTCAACATGATGTAACAAACTGTTAACAAACAACAAATAATGCTCCCCAGTTCAATTTACAGCTTGCTTCAGCAACAAGGAATTTGAATGTTTTTAACATCATGTTAAACAACCCTGTGAAATAGTTATGGTTTATGTTGTTATTTTACATATTAATAATACGGAACCATGTAGCAGATCATGGTGTGAAAAGCAGAGAGGGAGATATTTATCAAACTAAGTTAGGCAAACTACCTACCTATCACACCAAATTAATATTATAAAATTAATTGCATTATATAATTGCAAGGGAAATCTCTGCTTCAATTATTCAGCGCGTCAGTTGTTTGCTGAAGAGACAGTAAACTTGCATAAGCAGCAGAATTACGCTATTATACATCCGTGACGACGTGAGCGCACAAACATCATGTTTTACAAATATGTCTGCAGTATACAACTAGGCCAGGAGAGGCGGTCAGGCTCAGGTCGTGGTGCGAAGAAGACCTGCATTCCTACACCACCTCCTCCCTTCCGCAATAGACCAACTCCTGCCACCCTCGTCCACAGCAGGGGGCTCCGTGGACATCCTTTCATTATTTCTGCTTTCTCTCTGTGTTAGTAATGTGCTGTAGTATTCCAACTCTTAAAGGTGGTGCAGATTCCTTACAGTTAAGTTCCCTTGGCACAGTTTCTGAATTTCTAACGCAGATTTCATAAACCAGAAAAAATTCATGACATTCGAAAAATTCCATGACATTTCCCACATTTCAAATCTTCTCCATTTCCCGCTTTTCCCAATCACTGGACACCCTGGTGTAACCACTACAGCAAAGTTTATAAGAGGTGGTTAAAATGTGCAAAGTGTGAAGTTTCCTGGGAAAAAGCAGAACCATTCACACCGAGGACTGGACTCTAAGGAATGCCAAAAATCCCAGCAGATGTGTGGTTAATGTGGAAGGACTTCCCTGGGTACGTCCCAGAACTACCATGAAAACAGAAAGGGGAGACACCTGTGCTTCAGCTTCTCGCTGCAGCCCAAACCTGTATTAGCATGTAACAGGACATTTAAGGAGCCTGAGCGAAGCAGATCCATGCTCCAGGACATTTTGTAGCCTGGCCTGCCCCAGATCCTTACAGCGAAGGAAAGTAGAATGGAGAGGAATGGGGATGAGTTCTAGCATGCTCCCTGTTGAGGCACTATAACAGTACAGAATTTCAGGTTGTTTACATTTATTGGGTGACTATTTGGTTAAAATTTTCATAACTTTGAGCCCCAGACAATTTAGCTAGAATTGTGAAATTTAGGATCCCCATTCAATATTTTTAATTTTCAAGTTTGTTTGTTTTACTTAATGCAATTTTAAAATGATGTTAGCATCTTTGGTATTATTTTAATTTCTCTAAGCAATGTGACTTAGCATTAAGAGGTAAGAACTGTTAATAATTTGTATTTAAGTGTGATCAAATTAAAACTGATATCTGTGATTTTCTACAAGATAAGAGCTTTTGTAAACTCTTTTACTAAGTGTGATCAAATTAAAACTTTTATCTGTGATTTTCTGAAAGTTAAGAGCTTTTGTAAGCCCTTTTGCACTCTCTTTCCGGCAACCATGAACAGCAATCCAGCGTAATTTAGGTGCTGCAAATTTTATTTTGTTTGACTGTTTCATCTTAATGGTAGCCAACACATTTGAGAAGCATGCTAGTCAGTTTAAAAAATGCACGGGCATGAGGAGAGGCCCCAGAGCACCAGTCTCATCAATTTTAGTGCTTTTGCTCTTGACAATGCCACTGATGCCCACATCATGGAAAGCTGTACAGTAAGACCAGTTTAAGGCAGTCAATATGGTTTCAGTCATTTAAACTGAATCCTAAACTTAGAGAAGTCTGGGATTAGGAACTAAACTGCAAGCTAGACGACACACACTATAAGTTGACAGCTGATCACCTGAATATCNAGAAGTCTGGGATTAGGAACTAAACTGCAAGCTAGACGACACACACTATAAGTTGACAGCTGATCACCTGAATATCAGTATCACCAAATTTTCACATAATTCATTTATTTTTGTGTTTGTGAAAGTGGGAATTAGGAAAATAAATGTTATTAAAGAATTTAAATTTTTCCTATAATCAATTCAAGGTCAGCATCGATTTCACTTGAATTTTTCCAATCTGACTAAATTAAATTTACTCAACTTGGTACATATTGATTAGCTTTATCTATGTTATGGTTGGTAACCAGGTGAGAACCATGCAACTTTTAATGTGGTGGTAACAATGTGTTGATGAAAACTGAAGTGAAAACAGTAAAGAAGTAATTTTATCATTTTAATTTGAGAAAGACTTGCACGTGATTGTATGCAGTTAATGATTATATCAGTGTGAAATGAAAAAATAGCAAGTAAAATTTGACTCGCAGGATTTAATTATGCGAGTCAGGCTGGCCTCAAAAATGCTTTGTTACACGTAAATTGTGAATAAGCATAAATCAATTGTATGATTTTATGGTATTGCCATTTGGCTTGTGCAACGCTGTTGTGGAGTTCACTCTATGTCTTGACCTAACGCTCGGTGAAGAATGTCACAGTTTTGCAAGAGCATATATGGATGATATTCTGATCACCCCCACTACTTTTGAAGAGCATGTCCAACATTAATATAATACTGAACAAATTGAAGAATGACAATCAAAATTAGAAAGTCTTTGTTTTGAAGGGAATAGCTGCCATACCTACGACATGTACTTGCACCAAGGACATGTACTTACACCAGAAGTGATTATGACTGTTTCCAACAAGCTCCAAACAATCACACAATTTCCTGTTCCTACAAATATAAAGCAACTCAGAGCTTTTCTAGGTGTGCTTGGATTCTATCAAAATTATTCAGATAAAATCGCCAAGATAGATTTTCCATTGTTTAGCATTTTGAAGAAAGATTAGAACTGGCACTGGAACTCTACACATCAAGAGGAATTCAAAGCCCTCAAGGCTATTTTCTTACAGGACCATGTAATTTACCACCCTGTTACTGGTAAGCAATTTTTATTGTATACTGATGCTTCAGCCTATGCTTTAGGTGTAAAGTTAGCTCAATGGGATGACAATGGTCAAGACTGTGGCAATGACCAGTCAAACTTTGAATAGTGCTGAACAAAATTATACAACAAAGCGTGAAGCATCAGCTATAATTTGGGCTTTACAGAAATTGTGTGACCTATTAATTGGAGAGAAAATTTTGTTACTCACAGACCACCAAGCTCTAACCTGCTCGAGGACTGGAAAGATGTTCGGAAATTGTTTGACAAGATGGTGCTTACTCCTTAAAGAGTATGACATTGAGGTACAATACATCAAGGAAGTTTGATAATGAGGAAATAAATTACCTAAGCCAAATATCGAATAGAATACCCAACATCATCAAATCAGCAAGCGGAGTGAGAGAGTTCATGGTGGCCACTACATTCACAACAGCTGTAAAAGGTATAAAAGAGCTAGAAGAAATGCTTGGTCAACGAAAAGAAAAAAGGGGATCAGAATGAAACAAATCGCTGAGAAGTTAACTACGTTGCCAGAAGAGCACAAGATTAATCAAATTTACTGTCTATCTCAAGAGAAAGTGTTATTTTACCACAATCAAGCAAAACTAAATTTTGAGCAATTTTGGAGACCAGTGATACCAAGTGATATGACTTTGCAAGTTACTTGGGAAATTCACTCCGCATTAGGCCACACTGGCACTAACAAGCACTAAGTTATGAAACTATGAGAAGAAATCTGCATGGGCCTAATATGCCNCATTTCCCACATTTCAAATCTTCTCCATTTCCCGCTTTTCCCAATCACTGGACACCCTGGTGTAACCACTACAGCAAAGTTTATAAGAGGTGGTTAAAATGTGCAAAGTGTGAAGTTTCCTGGGAAAAAGCATAACCATTCACACCGAGGACTGGACTCTAAGGAATGCCAAAAATCCCAGCAGATGTGTGGTTAATGTGGAAGGACTTCCCTGGGTACGTCCCAGAACTACCATGAAAACAGAAAGGGGAGACACCTGTGCTTCAGCTTCTCGCTGCAGCCCAAACCTGTATTAGCATGTAACAGGACATTTAAGGAGCCTGAGCGAAGCAGATCCATGCTCCAGGACATTTTGTAGCCTGGCCTGCCCCAGATCCTTACAGCGAAGGAAAGTAGAATGGAGAGGAATGGGGATGAGTTCTAGCATGCTCCCTGTTGAGGCACTATAACAGTACAGAATTTCAGGTTGTTTACATTTATTGGGTGACTATTTGGTTAAAATTTTCATAACTTTGAGCCCCAGACAATTTAGCTAGAATTGTGAAATTTAGGATCCCCACNTGACTATTTGGTTAAAATTTTCATAACTTTGAGCCCCAGACAATTTAGCTAGAATTGTGAAATTTAGGATCCCCATTCAATATTTTTAATTTTCAAGTTTGTTTATTTGTTTTACTTAATGCAATTTTAAAATCATGTTAGCATCTTTGGTATTATTTTAATTTCTCTGAGCAATGTGACTTACCATTAAGAGGCAAGAACTGTTAATAATTTGTATTTAAGTGTGATCAAATTAAAACTGATATGTGATTTTCTGCACGATAAGAGCTTTTGTAAGCCCTTTTGCACTCTCTTTCCGGCAACCATGAACAGCAATCCACCGTAATTTAGGTGCTGCAGATTTTATTTTGTTTGACTGTTTCATCTTAATGGTAGCCAACACATTTGAGAAGCATGCTAGTCAGTTTAAAAATGCACGGGCATGAGGAGAGGCCCCAGAGCACCAGTCTCATCCATTTTAGTGCTTTTGCTCTTGACAATTCCACTGACGCCCACATCATGGAAAGCTGTACAGTAAGACCAGTTTAAGGCAGTCAATATGGTTTCAGTCATTTAAACTGAATCCTAAACTTAGATTGGAAACTTTTGAAATTTAATTGGAAATTCATATTTTGAACTTATGAGTTAAAATGTGTTTCCAGACAGACCAGAAGTCTGGGATTAGGAACTAAACTGCAAGCTAGACGACACACACTATAAGTTGACAGCTGATCACCTGAATATCAGTATCACCAAATTTTCACATAATTCATTTATTTTTGTGTTTGTGAAAGTGGGAATTAGGAAAATAAATGTTATTAAAGAATTTAAATTTTTCCTATAATCAATTCAAGGTCAGCATCGATTTCACTTGAATTTTTCCAATCTGACTAAATTAAATTTACTCAACTTGGTACATATTGATTAGCTTTATCTATGTTATGGTTGGTAACCAGGTGAGAACCATGCAACTTTTAATGTGGTGGTAACAATGTGTTGATGAAAACTGAAGTGAAAACAGTAAAGAAGTAATTTTATCATTTTAATTTGAGAAAGACTTGCACGTGATTGTATGCAGTTAATGATTATATCAGTGTGAAATGAAAAAATAGCAAGTAAAATTTGACTCGCAGGATTTAATTATGCGAGTCAGGCTGGCCTCAAAAATGCTTTGTTACACGTAAATTGTGAATAAGCATAAATCAATTGTATGATTTTATGGTATTGCCATTTGGCTTGTGCAACGCTGTTGTGGAGTTCACTCTATGTCTTGACCTAACGCTCGGTGAAGAATGTCACAGTTTTGCAAGAGCATATATGGATGATATTCTGAAGAGCACTTTTGAAGAGCATGTCCAACATTAATATAATACTGAACAAATTGAAGAATGACAATCAAAATTAGAAAGTCTTTGTTTTGAAGGGAATAGCTGCCATACCTACGACATGTACTTACACCAGAAGTGATTATGACTGCTTCCAACAAGCTCCAAACAGTCACACAATTTCCTGTTCCTACAAATATAAAGCAACTCAGAGCTTTTCTAGGTGTGCTTGGATTCTATAAAAATTATTCAGATAAAATCGCCAAGATAGATTTTCCATTGTTTAGCACTTTGAAGAAAGATTAGAACTGGCACTGGAACTCTACACATCAAGAGGAATTCAAAGCCCTCAAGGCTATTTTCTTACAGGACCATGTAATTTACCACCCTGTTACTGGTAAGCAATTTTTATTGTATACTGATGCTTCAGCCTATGCTTTAGGTGTAAAGTTAGCTCAATGGGATGACAATGGTCAAGACTGTGGCAATGACCAGTCAAACTTTGAATAGTGCTGAACAAAATTATATAACAGAGCGTGAAGCATCAGCTATAACTTGGGCTTTACAGAAATTTCGTGACCTATTAATTGGAGAGAAAATTTTGTTACTCACAGACCACCAAGTTCTAACCTGCTTGAGGACTGGACAGATGTTCGGGAATTGTTTGACAAGATGGTGCTTACTCCTTAAAGAGTATGACATTGAGGTACAATACATCAAAGAAGTTTGATAATGAGGAAACCAATTACCTAAGCCAAATATCAAATAGAATACCCAACATAATCAAATCAGCAAGCAGAGTGAGAGAGTTCATGGTGGCCACTACATTCACAACAGCTGTAAAAGGTATAAAAGAGCTACAAGAAATGCTTGGTCAACGAAAAGAATAAAGGGGATCAGGATGAATTCAGCAAACAAATCGCTGAGAAGTTAACTACGTTGCCAGAAGAGCACAAGATTAATCAAATTTACTGTCTATCTCAAGAGAAAGTTATTTTACCACAATCAAGCAAAACTAAATTTTGAGCAATTTAGGAGACCAGTGATACCAAGTGATATGACTTTGCAAGTTACTTGGGAAATTCACTCTGCATTAGGCCACACTGGCACTAACAAGCACTAAGTTATGAAACTATGAGAAGAAATCTGCATGGGCCTAATATGCCNGCATTAGGCCACACTGGCACTAACAAGCACTAAGTTATGAAACTATGAGAAGAAATCTGCATGGGCCTAATATGCCCAATACTATTAAGGATATAATAACAGCATGTGACTTATGCCAGAAGAGCCAAAATCCAGCAGAAAATTTGCAAGGGGAATATCAGTCAATTATTTCCAGAAAACCTCTCTATTTTGCATCAGTTGATATCTTTGGACCTCTACCAAGATCAAAAGTTGGTGTGAGATACATATTTGTTACGCAAGATTTGTATTCAAAATTTATAAAATTGTATCCCATTGTTCATGCAACTGCATAAATTTTGATGGGTAAAGTGAAGCTAATTGCAGAAGAGATTGGAAAACCTACTTGTATCCTGTCTGACAAAGTAAGCAAGTTTACCAACAATTTCTGGCAAGAAGGTTGTAATGACGCAGTATTCTTAATTTTCGGGACACGTGTTTTATTTTCGTTCATTTTTCTTTAGCTTTGCTAAGCTACGTAATATTTTTATCGGGTTCAAAATTAAAGCCGCGGTGGTTAGTTTTACTGTGATAGTTCGTTTATCGGGCCTACATTTGCCATTTCGTTTCGAACATCGTAGTTTTCAGTTTCAGAAGAGTCAACATTAGATTACCTTTTTTCAGACTGCGTCGACAGTTTGTTTGTACGATGCAGTTTCGATAACGTGTGGAGAGCGTGCGTGGCCAAGCCCTTATCTGTGGAGAGGGGGGTGATAGGCAGCACAAAGACTCGTGTGCCTGTCTCCTTCCGTCAGTTGTTATCGAAGAGTCGGCGGCGAATTCAGATGGAAGTCAGTCGTCATACAATGCTCGTCTAGGCCGCGTCGGGCGTGACGCTAACCTCCACATCGGCAAACTTAAACTTGCTATATTATTTCTCCGCCGGTGTGGGAGGTCGCCGCATTTCTTATTTCTTCGGGCCAGTTTGTAAGAAACGTAATAATTCGTAAACAACTGTGGCTCTGTTCTGCCCATGTCTATTTATCTGTGAACGTTTCGTACTCTGCATATTCTGAACTTCGGAAGTGAAATGTGTCACTTAATTGTTAAATAAAAGTATAGAACAAATACTCCGGAACTTGATTTTATTTCATATGTAATTGGCGTCCATTTTACAGAGTCTCGTGTTACTCCGACTTGAGCTAGTCGAGTGATAAGTTATAGTCGAGTGGCAACGTATAGCCGGTGTAACTGTAGCGGCCAACGTTACAAGGTCTATGTAAGATTCAGATTGTGCCTACCACCACATCTGTTTGCCATCCACAAAACAATCCAGTGGAGCACCAGATGAAGGCACTGGGTACAGTTCTACGAGCACACCGCCACAATACACAACAAAGTTGGAGGGACAAAATACCTTTGGTTGAATATATTATAAATCATACTGTTCACTTGGTAACAGGTTTTGCCCCTTAGGAAATCCTCATTGGTCAGCATTCTGAGATAATCAAACTGAAAAACATACCTACCCTGCCCGAAGTAAGCGAAGGTGACACAAGCAAGCTTAAGGAAGAAATTGATGAATTAGTGCAATCAAGATTATTTTTGGCAGCTGAAAGTAGAAGATTTGAGATGATTTTTAAATTGAACAGTTTTGAAATTGGAGATTTTATATTAAAACGTACTAACCCAAAAAGCCCATTACCTGAGCAAGTTACTAAGAAATTATTTCTGTTGTTTGATGGATTATATGCTGTCTCTTCTATAATAAATAAGAGTTGCTATGAACTAACCACTCAAGATGACAAAGTTGTTGGCAGATAAATGACAGTTACACCCATACCATCAGCTACTTATCACAGAAAAGCACTAACAAGTTACATTTTGAAAAGAATCTTGCTTGGCACAATTTGATCTCACTCAATCAGAATAATGGAAGAGTAAGTCAACAAATAAAGGGCTGAGAAAATGTGCTGATGAAAAATGTATGCTGTGTTAAAAATGTTACGAGACACCATATGTTGTTTATTATTATTATTGTTGCTATTGTATTCATCTTATATGCTACGTATTTTAACTCGAGGGTTATGTGTATGTTTGTTTTAATTTTTGATACGATAAGTATCATTGAGCTAACAAATGTTATAAAATTGTGATGAATTTGAAACATGCCAACTCATCTATTGCATCATCATAAGGTTTGTCAGTACTTGCATACATACTGTTTTGCACTTCTCAGCTAATTGTTTCGAAACTCACCTGACGATTCTCCTAAGTTTCGAGCAAGCCATATGTTCCACCAGAAGTTATTGACCTGTATGTAACTGATATTGTTAAACACCATCCTATGGCAAACTACACGCTGCTTTCTGCTCTTTCTAGTGATGTGACGGGGCAAAGAAAAATTAACATATTTTATAATTAGCTGTTAAGTGTCAATGAATACACCCGGATACAAACTACGAGGAAGAAATGAAGATCGACGACTTTGGTTGATCGTACTACGAGAGTCTATGATTGTAACATGGACTGGGGAACATAACTTGTAATTTCAAAGTTTTCTTCATACTGGAATATGCTACATTACACTTGTAAATCCAGTGGGAATCTGCTCAATTGTTATATATACACTAATACACTTTGTTACTTAAGAAGAAATATATGTAATAACTTTGGGTCCCACTCGGTTTTACCCTTTGTTGATATAGAGTTGTGAATGAATGGTTGAATGCTTGGTTGGATAGGAATATATTTAGGTAAGTTAGTGCATGATTTAAATAGGACCCGAAAATATAATGAACTATTGCAATGTGTGTGCAAGAGTATTTGCCATATGCCAGCGGCTTTCTCCTTGGAATCTGACAACCAATTTGTGCATATGACACCTTAGAGAATGTGTACATGGAAAGAAAGCGAAACAAGACCCAAAAAGGCACTACCCTTGTTATTTTAAAACAGGAAAACACCTAAAAATAACACTAGACACATGAGAATTCATACCCTTTATATGAATGCAACCAATAAATATGCAAGCTACTGACGACACTACATTAACACATATTAATTGGGAAAATTATGTTTATTAAAATGAAATCTTACGTAGTTGCAAATGAAAAATATTAAAATTACTGTGGAAATTATAATAAAAATCAATCTGAAATTAGAGAAATTTGTACTGTAACTGAGTAAGGCCAATTTAAATTTTTAGTCAAGTTGATTAATACCGCTTTCTTGTGAGCCATATTTAATTTCAAATTATGTGACAACTGATATTGGAGTTTCTGGCTTGAGTAAAACCAAATTATCAGTGTTTCAAATTGAGATGCTGGAATTTATTACACCTCGGTTAGCATGCATGGTATGATTCAAATCTCAGACCTCTGGAAAGTCCTAGGTAGTTAAAACTGTAAAACTTCCAAATAAAATTAATGGTAATAAGTTCCAGAAATAATTTAACTCTTGATGAGAAAAAGACAAATTCATTGATGTATGATTAGATGGCAGCATAAGTCTTTAGGAATACTCATCCTTCCGAAGTGGAGTCAGCAACATTGGTAGAATAAAACACACTCAAAATCTAAACTCTGGCATTTCAGGACTCTTGCTTGTCCACGCACATATATAGAACTTTGAGGCGCCTCTCAACATCTCTCCTAAGCTTATGCTAGGCAGTCTTTGCCAAAATTTACTAAAACATTGCTGTACAAAAATTATGGTGGACTGCCTTCCATCATGTACGAACTGGGTGTCCTGGGGTTCACACACAAAGACAACGATCCCGGAAAATTAGCTAAGATAACATCATATCCTCTTATCACAAACTTAGATCAAAAATAGTTCATTTCTCCGAGGTGCAAAATTAAACTCACATACATACATTTTGATAGGCTGCTACAAAGAAAAAGTAAAATTCATTAACTTCTACCACTGAATATAAACTGCACTATGTAGTAAAATTACAATACTTAAGAAATTAAAATTATAAAGAAATTTAAGAGAGGTTGTCCTAGAGATACACTTCTAACCAAACTAAATGAAACTTAATTAAACAAAACAAATGAGATAACCTTGAAATATACTGACTCAGTTCAGATGTAAATAAATAAACCTTTGGGAAGGAAACTGTCTCACCACAACACATACACATACACATACCATTTGTTTATGTTTTGAGTTGAATGTTTATTTATTATAAACATCATCTAAAAGTACCTAACCTCAGGAAGTAGAATTGTAATTGAGGACATCAACTCCAAATTCTTATTTATTTATTTAGTATGTTTACATTTAACGTATTTTGATAGTTCTATTTCTTTCTTTTATTTTGCTATGTGAACTGAGCTTACTTATCTTTGGAATTGTTAATTATTTTGTCAACGTTTTCTCTTTGCATTTTACCTGGCTTATTCAAGCATGTTTTGCCATGGAGGAATGCATTTAATTACAGTTCTGATAAGATAAGTGCCACGTCTCAGGAATTTCCCATTTTTAATTAGGGTTACCGTGTGAACCCTTTTTTTATAGACATTCTCCCTAGACACTATGGACAGCGGTACATAGTAATTTTTGTTCTGCAAGAATTGTTTAATTTGGCACATACCGCCCATTGTAATGTTAGGAAAGGTGTACGAGAGGAACCTAGTTTGTTTAAATATGTGGGGCTTGATAAAGAAAAGGCCCTAAAAGTATTGCAGTAGTTTTCAAGTGCTACACAAAACTAAATGAGCTGCAGTCTCCACCAGTACTGAATAGGTATGGCCTACATCGGGTATGGTACTGCAATTTTAAAGAACTGTTAAGTAGGTGCATTGCAATCATTTTGAAAAGTTTGGATTATCAAATTAACTAAAATTTTCAAGAGTAATTTTCGGAATTTTAAATTATTTTCTGAAATTAATGAAGGACATAACTATTTGGTCGGATGTTAACCAGGAGCCAGCAGATAGGATATTTTGTTCTGTATCCGTGCAAAACTATGAACATTTTAACAAGAGTAATTTCTGAGTATACTAGGAGCCAGTTGAATTTTAAATTCTAACGCAAATTATCAATTTTGATTGGTAATTTTTGAGAGGTGATTTAGTATTCAGATCTATTTCAACAGATTCTCTTAATTGAATGACAGAATTTTTTTATTGATTTGATTGACATTTCTGGATTTTCTGCACTGAACAGTTTTTCATTTATCATTNTGAATGACAGAATTTTTTTATTGATTTGATTGACATTTCTGGATTTTCTGCACTGAACAGTTTTTCATTTATCATTTCTGCAATAAAACTACAGTTTTCACACACCAAAGGAACGACGTATGTTTTGTGTAGTATTTGAAAGTAGTTTTAATATTTTATTCCCAAGGGTAATTTTATGTTTGAGTGTTNACGACGTATGTTTTGTGTAGTATTTGAAAGTAGTTTTAATATTTTATTCCCAAGGGTAATTTTATGTTTGAGTGTTTTATTTCATACAAAGGGTATGAAATTTTGTGTCTAGTTCGTCTAAATGCAAAAGGGTAAACGTATCTTCACGTAATTCACAATTCATTAATGATAACTGCTAACCTATAGTCGGTTCATGACTGGAAGAGACTTTCTTGAAGCCCTGCTAAAGATCTACTTTCAAGCCCATTTCGTATCCTTCTGCCAAAGGGTAAACAAACATTGCCATGTGGCAGTCACATGGCAATGTTTACATGCAATGTTTACAATCTACTGTGTGTATATGCATGTGTTTGTACATGCACGTACCCATCATAAAAGTAATGTATATATTATTAATGGATATTCCACAAGCGTAAAGTTTTTAATCTTGAGAATTTCTCACAAAAGAATATGTGATGCAAGCGAAAAACATTTCATTACATAAACCCAAAATGTGAGTATTAAAAATTAGATGTTTCGTGTGTGTGTGTGTGTGTGTGTGTGCCTCTGTGTGTGTGTATAGGTTTGATTTTGACTGGGGTATTAGGTGGTTGGGTGGGGGAGAAAAACTTTCACTTTGATTACATATTATAGACACAATACTTTGCAATGAAATGTGTCAACATTCAAGGAGTCCATCCAACAACATTAACATGGCAACGCCAATCTCTCATAAGCCCCCGGATGGCCGTGCTGTAGAGAATTTGTGCGATTCTTGTTTAACCTAATATTTCATTTATCGGTTTTTTTATACTAATATCAGCTCTTTATTATTTGATTTTTCATAACGTATGACTTTAATTTGTGCTAACCTTCTCGTACAGATTCCTTTTGCTTTTGAAATCTGTATAAGAGATTACTCATAGTGCGTTCTAACGTGTTTAATATTTTTCAAATTTATTTCAGGTTTGCTTAAAATTTTATTTACTGTATTTTACGTTGTATGTTGCGGTAGTTTTTGTGTGCAGTCATGAGTTCTAGCAAGGTGAATAAAAGAGAAGTCACCAACGCCAACAGGACATCATTAACCTCACCGAATCGTTGTATTCACTAATTAGCTGAGGGGAAATGAAACCCTGCAACGTCGCGGAAAGAGCGGCAGAAATGTTGAAACTCTCCAGATCTACAGTGCTAAGGTATGTTAAAATATCTGTAGTATTAACCATTGCGTTTGCAAGTTGTGTGTGTTAAGATCAATTACGTTGGCCCACGAAATGTGTTTACAAGAACATAAAGAAAATTTGTTAATAACTTGATAACATCGTCGAACGTTGTCTACGTGTATTTTTAAAGTTTTATTTTGGTAATTATTAAGTTTATAGGGTTTCCTGTAAAAATAAAAATAATTAATTGAAAATCTTATATTTCCACTCTGCTAATGATGCAGAACACGAATATACGAGGGGCATTAACGTCCGACTAATTTCGTAATATGTGCCCACCTAACCTAACAGAACCTAACCCCACGATGAGTGAATCACTATTTTACATTTTTTAACTAACCTAGGATTGTAGGGTTATATAGTAACCAATACCTGCCACCTATTAAACTAACCTAAACTAACACACGGCAGAGCATATCACATTGTCACACATCATTTGTAAACAAACCCTTGTATGTTTTTGGTATCAGTAACTGTAGTTGACCCAGTAACTGAATTATGGTCCTTTTTAAATTATGCAAATTAGGTTGGCTATGTAGCACTGAAAGTGAAAAATATGACACTGATAATTTACAATAACTAAAAGACAATGGCTGTAGAACAGTGGTGTTGGGGAAATGCATTAATACACAATTGTTTTCTTAAAAGATTATGACTGCGATTTCATCGATTACGATGTCCTCTCATGTTTAGTGAAGTGATACAGATATGTTTAATAGTAGGGGAAGTTCCAGTTATATCGACTGTAATCTATTTAGTGACGTATAACAATGGCAATTAATGCCGCAATGTAACTTATAAATACAAAACAAGCTCCTTCTTCAGAATCTTAAAATGCACCATCTCTCCATAACCTATATAAAATTAATTGACTATAACAAACTCACTATAGAGGCAATTTTCCTTACCATTGTCAGTTGTCTTTATAATAAATTTCCACTGTATATATTGGGTTGTTTATGAAGAATCCCTCGCAGGGGTACACAAATTCCAACACAAAGTAGTTTTTATTTTTAATTACACATTGTAATACCACCTTTTGGTTAGGTGATTCATACACTCACATTTGAGTCTATATAACCCTACAATCCTAGGTTAGTGTAAAACCCAACAATCCTAGGTTAGTTTAAAAATGTAAAATAGTGATTCACCCATCGTGGGGATAGGTTCTGTTAGGTTAGGTGGGCACATGTTACGAAATTAGTCGGACGTTAATGCCCGTCGTATATTCGTGTTCTGCATCATTAGTGGAGTGGAAATATACCATTTTCCGTGAAATTATTGTTATTTTTTTTACAGAAAAGCCCCCTAAACTTAATAATTACCCAAATAAAACGTTAAAAAGACACGTAGACAACGTTCGACGATGTTATCAAGTTATTAACAAATTTTCTTTATGTTCTTGTAAACACATTTCGTAGGCCAACATAATTGACCTTAGCACACACAACTTGCAAACGCAATGGTTAATACTACATATATTTTAACATACCTTAGAACTGTGGATCTGAAGCGTTTCAACATTTCTGCCGCTCTTTCCGCGACGTTGCAGGGTTTCATTTCCCCTCGCCTAATTAGGGAATACAACGATTCGGTGAGGTTAATGATGTCCTGTTGGCGTTGGTGACTTATCTTTTATTCACCTTGCTAGAACTCATGACTGCACACAAAAACTACCGCAACATATAACGTAAAATACAATAAATAAAATTTTAAGCAAACCTGAAATAAATTTAAAAAATATTAAACACGTGAGAACGCACTACGAGTGATCTCTTATACATGTATCAGAAACGAAAGAAATCGGCACAACAAGAAATAATAAAGAGAGGATATTAGTTAAAAAAAAAAAAAAAAACCAGTAAATGAATTATTATTGGTTAAACAAGATAATCGCACCAATTCTCTGGCACGTGTGTCGACCACATCTCGCCAACAACACACGGAACGAAGGTTTGTAAACAAATGGCCGCTCTACTTTCACCTTGAGCGTGATCTTGTGAGTATGCAAGAAACATTGAAATCAAAGTACGTTAGCATCACGTCATTAATAATTAGCATAATAAGATACAAGTCTTTTCGAAACCCATTTGTAAGCGATAAATTAACAATTACGTTAAAACTTTAGAACTATTTCGTTTCTTTGTGCTGGCAACCTAACGGCATAACTGTATCGCGCTCACCGCTGTTTGTAATGTTATATGCATGTAGCTAACGGCTAGGGTGTTTTTTCAAAGGTTGATTTTCAAAAGTTTCTTCCCGTCGTGAACCGACTATACCTGGTTTTGATCTAAATAATCAGTCATACTTTCATTGCATTTTAAAGGAAAAGCATTTTTCCCACGCTCAGTGAAAGACAAAGGGAAACAGACTCACCCGGCATCATTACATTCCAGCTAGACACCATGAGCTATGAGAAAGTAAGCGGCGTAGTAGGAATTCTGCTAAGCATCACACGCACGCCCAACATCTCTACATAATTATTCACTTAAAATTCTCTTTTCTTTTCACACTCCAATTTTATTACATGTTACTCCCCACACTGTACAACAAAGAGAAGTCTAAAAAATCTTCACAAAATATACACACACATATACAGGATATAAACTATGGGTGTTTACAACTATACACAGCAGTATAGAGGACTCCGAAACAAGCAATTTTATATTGGACACTTAAGTGTTCCATCGGGTCGGGAAATATCCCAAAATCGCTCTACAAATGTGTACATAAGACATATGCTCGGTCCGTGCCCAGAGATCCCAGCCGTGGGTCCGGTTTTAATCGCCCTGCTGGTCAGCTAGAGCTAGTTTGTTCAGATCTGGTCGGAAACGTTTATTGTAGAACATTGTAACTGTGTGTTTTAAACACACAAAGTTACAAAAACCAGGAAACAAAGTATCAAAATGCAAATAAGAACACTTGTGAAACTACAGTATAAAACAAAACAAAAAACAAACTAGCAATCTTGTGATAATTGCCGTAGTTGCAATCTTTGAAATCTGCATGTTATTGACACAGTTTACATGAATAAGAAGCTAACAGCTTCACAAAGAAACATGGTACTTTGATAAATAAATGTCACTAACAAAAGTTTCAATCCTTGACAATAACAAAAACATACAGAACGTCATGTTTCACAAGACATGTTCGAAGTTAGCCCCGTTGGCTCGAATGCACGCGTTGCACTACTTTGCCATCGCCTCACACATGCGTGACAAAACGCCCTCTTGGGTCTGAATTACAAGTGCAGCGGTGGCAATGCAAGCGACGAGATCCATTTAGGATGCGACAGGTGTGCTGTAAACCAACTTTCATACCTTCCTGAAAGAAAAAAACAAGGGAATTTAAATCCAGGGAGCTCGCAGGCCAGGTAAATGGACAGTAATGCTCCATCCACCGATTACGGTACATCTGAAGGAGCTAATTTTGCACTCTTATGGCAGAATTTGATGGCGCACCGTCACATGTTCACCCATGTTTCAAGAGACATGTCTTACAGTAATTCCGGTAACATCTCACTCAAAAAACGAGATACGTCTACGCAGTTAGGTTTTGTGGTAACATGTAGGGGCCTATGATGTAGTCCTCTGAAATACCTCTCTAAACATTCACCTAAAATTTATCTTGTCTGCCACGTTCGTAGGTGGCGTGAGGGTTTTCAGTAACCCAATGGATGTAATTCTTTGAGTTGAATATCCTGTTTTCATTGAAAGTTGCCTCGTGAGTGAAAAGTACTAATGAGGGGAAAGTAGGCACACGTCGAAATTGTTTGTTGTACCATTCGCAGAATTCAACACGTGGCCCGTGATCCAGTGGGTGGAGATTGTGCACTTTTGTCTTGTGAGAGGCATTGTAACCTTGTTCGTTCCACACTTTTCATACAGTTGTGTGCGAAATCCCAAGTTGGCCGGCGACGACACGGATAATGGTCCGAGAATCCTCTGCAATGCGCTCCAACTATGTCTCTTCTAATGAGTTTCGGACATCACTGCGCCGTGCATATTCTACTACAACATAATTGCCAAAAATTACATATCCGATGTAAAATGTGGCACTTCGAATACACATTTTTGGTTATGTGTACTTACTTGCAAAGAACCTGTTTCGCGAAGTCTGCAATCCACCGTAGAAAAATTCACGTGGCTTGGTAAGACACGCCAAGAAAATTGTTGTGCATAAAGCCTCATTGTTGCATGTGCATTTGAATTTGCGGCACCAAAAGCACAGATGCATGTACGCCATTTCATTGAATGTGAAGCAATTCATTTTGATGTCAGTCTTACTGCACTGTCGTTAGTGACTGATGCAACACATGAGAACGCATCAGGATGGCTGACAGAGCACCTGTGCAAGGGCAGAGAAAGTGCACCAGTCCATCATCTCCCCTTCCCCTTACCAGCAAAACACAAGTGAGGGCCAAAGGAATGTGAATGAACCATGCCGGACGAGCAGCACAACGTGGCGTGGCGCCACGACCCTAAGTGTCCGATATCAAATTGCTTGTCTTTGCATCGTCTACACTTCTGTGTATAGTTGTAAACACCCATAGTTTACATACACATATATATACATATACAGTTATATATTTATATATATTGTAATAGTCATATTTCAGAAAGAATGCTTATTTATTATTTTGATGTAAATATTAATGTTTTATTTACTTCTGTTTTGATACTAACCTTTTGTTTACATTTAATTTTTCCTTAGGTCGAGTATCCTGTATGTTTACATTTTTATTCAAGTAATTTAATTTTCATTAATTGCAATTTAATTGTGTTTCTTTAACTACCCAAGTGTATAAAATGTATTTTTTTTTTTTCCATGCAGTGTAGTGTTCTCTTGGTCTCTCCACAAGGAGTAATAATATTCATGTTTTCTTAGGTGNTCATTAATTGCAATTTAATTGTGTTTCTTTAACTACCCAAGTGTATAAAATGTATTTTTTTTTTTTTCCATGCAGTGTAGTGTTCTCTTGGTCTCTCCACAAGGAGTAATAATATTCATGTTTTCTTAGGTGGCAATTTTGAATGTATTTGTCTTAGTATGTTAAGTCATTAGGCTAAGTTATATGTGACTTGAGCAAGGAATTCCGGTTCCTTCTTGTAAAGGAGAAGCTTTGGAGTCTTTGTCATGTTCGACTCGCCTAAATGTAGGGCGAGGCAGCATTGAAATTTCATACGGCCGAATCATAATGTAGGTTCAGTACCCCAAAAGTTGATAAAGTGTTTGCTGGAGGGGACGTAAAATGAAGAGATCCCCAAACGCCACATTTTAAACTAAATTGACAGATTAATTTTGGAGTGCTACAAAGTTTTTATCCATGCTACGGCAACAACTGCATCATCATGGTAAAACCCACCCAGTTTATCCGTGTGCTGCATATTTCCGTGCATAATTTTGATTTTGTACAATGAACTAAAAATTTTCCTATTAAATTTAAAGAAAGGGTTGCATTATATTGGTGTTAAGTCAGACCCAGGAGTCTATTAGTTTCATGCTAATGTCAGAACTGAGGCATGCTGGACATAAATTTTTTGGATAATTGTATGATTTTATTTGAACGTTGACAGTCACCTATTTGTGTAGTTTGTTGATAAGAACTGTTATCAGATCTTTTTTAAAAGGTAAATTAATTATTACTATTAACGATAAATGCCCCTCATAAATTATTTGAATGTAGAATTAAATGAGAATCTAACAGTAACTTAATGGGCAACATGACACATTTTATTTTGTTTTCCAGTAATCAGTAAATATTATGGCAACATAATATTGTTTTTATTTCCTTGTCTGTGTATATGTTCCGATTTCTTTCAGCAAATAACGATGATGGTTTTGTCCTTTAGTATGGTAAGAAATGGTACTAACTTGGACATTCAGGGTAATGTTTTAATTACATCTAAACTTAACACATTTGTCAGGTTACCAGTTAATAATCCTTGCAGGTGGTTATTTACGTATTTGTTAATTTGACTAAAAATGTAGACTAAACTGTGCAACAATTACACAAAACCAGATAAGTGCGATAAACAAAAGATTTTGGAAGTTGGGGAATATCACACGCCAGAAGGAATTCATTTTGAAAAAAGTTGTAGTGGTAGAGCCAAAGTAAAGAAAAATAGTCACAGTTCCAAGAATTTAGCGTATTATTTTTAAGTGTAAAGAAGGGAAATTAGTATGTGTAAGAAATTGTTTTTAAATACATTAAACATAAGCCACAAGTTTGTTACTACAGCTTGGAATAAGAAACATTATATTACAGGTGTGGTAGAGGAAGATTTCAAAGGAAAGCATGGGAAGCAAAAGAAAATTAATGAAGGAATTAAAGATGCCATAAGAGCACACATTATGTCATTTGACAGAATAGACTAACTATTGCAGAGCTAGAAGTAAGCGCGAATACTTGGATGGGAATTTAAATATAGCTACTATTGAATTAAATACATATCTCATTTTATCAACCAAAGAAAGATCAGTGTTCTATGGTATTACTTATAAAAACTGTGATGGACAAGAGAAAGAAACTATGAGGGAAAAGTATGACTCCCATATTGCTAAAAAGCAACTTTCTTGAGAGGAAAAGGTTAAAGATATAGCTTCTGTCAAAAAAATGACAAGGTCTGCTTTGCCTTGCAGGCAGTGCTTAGTAAACCTTGTGGAGAGTGTTCTCAACTTTACTACAAGAGAAAACTTTCCTGTTATAATCTGACTGTCTTTGATACGGTGTTGAAAGAAGGTTATTGCTATTTTTGGCACGAGGACATTGGTAAACAGGGTTCCAATGAGATTGGTACAGGTATGTATAAGTTCCTAAAGAGTAAATTACCACACAAAATATTTTATATTCTGACAACTGTTGTGGGCAAAACAAAAACAGATTCGTAGCTTCTATGCTTTTCTGTGCTGTTCAGCAACTTCCTCATTTAGCGTCAGCTACTCAAAAGTCCTTGGTCACTGGCCGAACACAGAATGAGAACGACTCCATTCATGCAAATATCGAGAGGGAGGAAAAGAGAATTGATGGGGAGGATCCATATCAGTGTCAACACAGTGGGTTTCTATCATTAAATCAGAAAAAAAGCATGGTAAACCGTACAGTGTAATTGAAATAGATACAACTGATATGTATTATGGCCTTAAAGAGATTATCACAGGAAATGGGGAAGAATATCACGTTTAATGAACAGGATCAAAAGGTAACATGAACAACAATAAAAGTACTTCAAGTGAGAAAGATTGAACCATGCAGAGTATTCTATAAAACAGGTTACAACCAGGAAAGTTTTCAGTGCATCAATATGCAAAGAACACAGTGAAGTAGAATATCACCACCATCCATAAGATTGGATTATAGTTCACCACCTAAAATTGATGCCAGCAAAAATGAAAGACTTGTTAGATCTTTGTGCAAGCAACATAATTCCTGCGGTGAACTGGGAATTTTATAATAAACTGCGAGACCAACACTTGGATAACAGCAAGAGCAGTTTAGAAGAGTGTTAAGTTTTGTTCCAATGGGTGAATAATAGCCATGTTCTGGGATCTGTTACAGTATGTATATTTAAAACATTGTATTCTTAATTGAATAGGTATCTAAGTGAGAATGTTTTGAGGTTAAATCATAATAACAGTTTTATGAATTCATATAATTTCATGCAAGATCATAATTAGTAACAAGTGCATTGTTAAATAAATATTATAAAAAAGATAATTTGCAAAAGTAACTATGTTGCTTTCAATAAAATTGTTCAAATGGGTCCCTCTACTTTCATTTTTAAGTTAGTTAAAAGAGTATCACCACAAAACAAGCACCAAAACACAGCAATGCAAAAACGTTACAACTCACAAATATCACTATATTTAATTTGCAGGTTGTAATGACGCAGTAGTCTTAAGATTCGAGACACGTGTTTAAATTTCTTTCATTTTTCTTAAGCTATGCTAAGCTTCGTAATAATTTTATCGGTTTCAAAATTAAAGCAGCGGTGGTTCGTTTCCCGTGATAGTTTGTTTATCTGGCATACGTGTGCTATTTTACGTTTATCTGGTAAACGTTTGCCGTTTCGTTTCAAACATCGTGGTTTTCAGTTTTTGTGAAGCGTCATCATTATTTAGCTTTTTTCAGGCTGCGTCGTACAAGTTTTCTTGTACGAGAAGTTTGTTTATGTTGACGGCGCAAGTTTCGATAACGTGCGGAGCAGTATCGATAACGCGTTGAGAGCGGGACACAGCGCAGTTTTGGATGACGCTGCTGGCAGATGCCGGATGCCATGCCCTTATCTTAGAAGAGGGGGGTGAGAGGCAACACACAAAAGATGTGTCTGTCTGTCGCCCTAGAGAGCAGTCACTTCAAGTCGCCCTTCAGGGCTGGAGGTCAGTTGATATTGAGCCTCACTTCAAGTCAGTCGGTGGCTAGGGCAGTCGCCCTTCAGTTCCGCCAAACAAAGGTCGTCTAAGTCGCGTTGGGCTGGACAATAACCCCCACATCGGCAACTAAACTTTGTTATTTTATTTCTCAGCCGGTGTGGGAGGTAGCAGCATTTAAATTCCTTCGGTACAGTTTTGAGGCAGGAATAATAAGTAAACGACTGTGTTGCTGTTTTCTGCACTTGAATATTTAATTGTAAAGGTTCATACTCTGCATACTGGAACTTCGTATGTGAACTGTGAAACTAAAATGTCAAATAAAGTATATGACAACTAATCTGGAACTTGGAACTTATTTCTTAATCACTCTGCACCAATTGTACTGAGTCTCGTGTTCTACCTTGGGCTAGACGTGGCAACGTTACATCGGCTGTAACTAGTGCCAAACGTTACAAGGTGCATTTGAGATAACTTTAGTCAATACATAACAAACCCAAAGTTTTTTCTTACGTCAAATAGGTTTTACGCCATTTACACTAAACCTGGATTTGTAGTGCTTCTTTCAAACCTTTATTTTGCTCTCCCCAACATTCATACTTTTTGAGTTGCAACACTCTAGCAATGAGGCATATATATATATATATATATACACATACACACACACATATATATATGTATATATACACATATATATATATATATTGTTACATGGGATGCCTGCGAGCCTATCTGAATTTGTGAGGGATGGAGGTTATAATAAAAAAATAAAAGAACTAAATTTGATTTATAATTTATTCACACAGCTATTATCTACAGCATTGAATTATCTGTCTCCAACATTACAATTTTTATTAAACAGTGAGCGCAATATTAAATGTCTATTTCAACTTTAATTAACGTCGTTCTTAATGTGTGTCTCATACTCATCATTAACATGTGATCAGTCTATCTATTGCCACCATTTGTAATGTCTTTCACTCACGCATCTAGTCAAATAGTCCAGCCTGCCAGCAGCACTCTTCACTGCTTGATGCTCACAGTCGCAGATTTCCCTTCCGCTACTCACTTCTCTCGCTACTTGTCACCTATCGTTCGGAACTCGGACACTCTTTCTCTCATCAACTACTTGGCTCGGAGGCCTGTCACACATTTATATTGTTCGCCCTGACCATCTGGAAGGTTCAACGCACCCCGAGTCACGCTGAAAGAACGAGGTCAGTAAACCAGAGTATTCTTCAGATAAACGTAGAAATTCTATTAGCCAAAAGTCAGAAGCGGTGAGCTGACAAAGGGTCATCGGGGTAGAATGCCTCCACAACTCAAAATACTGGTAGGATTATCGCTAGACTGTCATTCAAACATCCCATTCGCTTGTCACCAATTATTATATCACGCCTCTCTGTCCTCTTCGCTCAGTGGCACGAAACAGCAACACGTAACAATATGTACAGGATGGTCTGCCTAAACGTGGATACCCCCAACATTTCTGAAACAGTTGCAGATAACCAAATGCAGTTTTCGCTAAATTTAATTACTTAAGGGGCAGGTAATTTGCAGCAAAGTGACTATTCGTAACACTTATATGGACAGAAATAATTAAACCACATATGATTTTTTCTTTGGAAACATACATTTATTTTAACTGCATCTGAAGGTACGTGTAAAGAGGAATTTAGTAATATTGCATATCCAATGGAAAGTAACAGAAATGCCAAGAAATAATGTGGAAATATTATTAAGTTAGGTGGGTCAGTAGAATGTGGCAGTGGACATGTGCCCACAGCTCTAAGCAGCTGTGACATCCTGACGGGACCGCTTCCTAATAACAGCGCAGCGCCAGTCCCCGTAATCTGTTATGGTAAGTGGTATTGTAGTGTGTGGCTGTACATACGCATTGAGGAAAAACTGGATGCTCTACTTATTTACGGCGCGTGTGGCAGAAATGCCAAGCAAGCCATCCAAATGTATGATGAAAGGTATCTTAATTGGACGCCCATCTCACTGCAAACGATACAAACAATTTGCACAAGTCTCGTCACGAGGTGATTGGAATTCCACAACATGGGTGAAACAAAAGACTGCTACGGACAAGACACATCAACACGATGTGTTAGCATGTGTCGATGCAAACCCCCACATGCGAACGCAAGAACTTTCCAGGTTCATAGGAATAGGTAAAACAGGTGTGTTACGGACACTGCGCCAACGGAAATTCCATCCATATCACATGGCTCTTCATCAGGAATTACATTAAGGTGATTTCCAGCAGCATGTTCAGTTTTTTTGGTTTGTTCTGATTTCTGTAAGGAATGAAAGAAATTTGCTGATGAACATACTATTTATCGATAAAGCAGCCTTCACAAACCATGGGCACGTAAATTTTAATATGCACTACTGAGCGACAGAGAATTGGCGTTGGGTCCGGCACGTGGTGCACCAGCGACAGTGGAAAGTAAACGTAAGGCATGGAATCGTTTGAGACTACATCATAGGGCCATACTTCATTCAAGGGACATGCAGGAACGTATTTGTGACAATTTCCAGAGGCATTCCACCAGAAACACTTCAGGCAGCTCGTCGCTTGCTGCATGTGTGTTTACAGATGTGTATTACTGTTGATGGTAAACACATGGAGCACATACTGTGAAAAGACCTAATGTGAAGAATTTTAACCATATCTGTACTCTTTTGTACTATGCATTTCTGTGCTATTGCATTTTTCCTTAGGTTGGTTTGTTCTATTTTTGTTGTGCATCTGTACGCACTCGTTACTCAGTACAGTTACTGACTAAAAAACAAATTTCCTGAATTACGTTGGTATCTGAATTAAAATGTATTGCTATCAGACTTGCACTCACATTGCCCTTCTTCCCTCTGCTCTGGTGCTCTACTTTGTCCAATATAGCATTGAGCCCCTTGCCCCTTTAAGGGCAGGGGCAAGCTGCTATAAGGAACCTGTCACGGCACGTGTTGCTTGCTTAAAGACGTGAGTACAGGTCCACTGCCCCATGCTACTGGCCCACGTAATCATATTTGCCAATTATTTATTGGCATTTCTGTGTTACTTTCCATTGCATATGCTATATCATTGAATTCCACACATTTATGCATATACACACATTCATACATGTTCTCTACTACTTATATATTATGTAGGGAAATCATCTGTTGAAAAGATATTCCGACACTGCTTGATTACCGTGGTTTATAGTTGTATAACCGTAGCGAGTCGGCAAAAACATACCCCGTGACTAACGTTTTGTGAAATAAGGTTTCGTTTCCAGAGGCGTTCACGCATTAAACACAATTCTGCAACCTGAAAGAAATATACCTGACAAAATTTCACGTTTTACTGCCCCCCAACCTTCACAGCCTTCCTCACCATCACATTTCGTGGTATATACTGCAAATTACGTGAAGCCCCAATAAAATTACTATTAAATGTAATTAATAATGACCTCATACACCATTTGCAAGTTTTCAGAAAAGCCCCTATTCTGGATAATTACACTCCATATTTATTTGTAGATGATATTAGCATCTAAGTCTTTGGAGACTCTTACACAAAAAAAAACAGACATTTACAGAGCCTAATGCATGGTTTACTGCAAACAAATCGAATCTCAACCTAGACAAAATATTTCTTATGAATTTCCTCACAAAGAACAGAAAAAACACTCGTTCATATGTCCGCAGTAGCACAGACAAAATTAATTAATTAGCAGTGGCTAAGTTTGTTGGCTTAAAAGTAGACAATTTACTAAAATGGAAATCTCACATGGAGTATATTTGAAAAAAAATAAAAAAATGTTGAGCTTCTTTTACTTTACGGGGTGTTGCAGAGGTCTATAACTAAAATGGTATATTTTGCATACTTTTCATTCCATCATGTGTTAGTTTATGGTATAATTTTTGGGGAGAATTCCACAAACAGTAAAAAAGGGTTTTACATGCAAAAAAATGAGCTGTATGAATAATCAATGGAATAAGAAAGTCACGCTCGTGCACACCTCTCTTCAACAGCTCTTAGATTTTAACATTTGCATGTGAGTACTAGTAAAAAAACAAACATCTTCAGTTAACTTAAAACTAGTCCACAAAGGGCCTCGGTAGCCAACTTTTCAATAAATTAACACAACAGCTTCAAGAAATTTGCTTCTCTAACAAAAAACCCTTTAAAAAAACAGCTGAAAAATTTTTTTTTATTGAATATCTATTTTATAGCACAGATGAAAATAACATTTAATTCTACATAATTCTTATTCCGGTTTTCTAGTTTCCTTTTTCTTCTGTTTCAGTAAAACGATGACTCCCTACAGCATTATTAGTCACAGCATGAGGAAGAGAGATGTGTATTTGCAATCTGCCCTGTGCTTAATATGTCCAGTGTATTAACTTTGTATACTGTAATTTCACTTGTCCAACATCTTTGTACTGATATGTATTGAAAAAAGATCTTAACCTGGGCTCGCAACCATCCGTCACACACGTCAGTCATCAGTCTGTTTTTTTTGTCCGTCAGTAGAACATTTTTTTTTGGTGGTAATGTGGCCAACATCAAAACCCACTGCCAAAACAAAAATAGGACACACAATAATATCAACCAAAAACGAACAAGGAACAATACCAGACGGGATCACAAATACTATTCTTCTCGGCAGAGGCACATCAACTATGGAGGGAAAGGAAAGCCATTGAACAAGGGATGGCAAGGTACTAGTAGAGGGCCGTTCACCTAGGACACCTAACAGGGCACCAAACTCTAAAAATCAGATAATATCGTGTTCAAGTAAAAACGAGCGAGAACGTCACAAACTAACAGAGGGTCATGAAAAAGTACAGAAGGCTAGGAAACAGGAAACCTCACACGAAGCCGTTGAAGGGCAGAATACAACAAACTTTGATTGCAGCCAGTGGAACACATAAGAGATGGGTCAAATCTGCACTAGGGGCACCACAGATACAAGAGGGATTAGGGACTATATAAAGTTTATACAGATGAGACTGGGATGCATTATGACCTGAAAGGAGACTAAAAGAAGTAACTGCTAAACTACGGGAATTACAATAATGTTGATATCCTTGCCGAGAATACATAGGAAAAAAATGTTCATTTAAAGTATTAGAAACCAAAGTATAATTTTCCCACGTCTGCTTCCAACGCCAGGAAATTTCCCAGTTTAATATGGGATATAAAACTGAAAAGGAAAGTAGGGTCTTCGAGACACCCTGTAAAACACTCAATTTCGCAAGTTTATCAACCATCTCATTCCCCTGAATCCCTACAAACCACAGTACAGTACCCACAAAAAGAGGAAAGTAACATTTAATTTATCCAAAAGAACACACTGTTCCCGTTTGGGCCATTTAAACACCACCTTATGGAGAGTAGAAGACAAGGCTGTAAATTAACTATGTGAATCCAATATAGTCAGAGGATATAAGACCTTGAAATCGTAAACATAACGTAAAGCCATACAGGTAATTATAAAGTTTAGTGACTTTCCTGTAAAAAAAAACCTGGAAAATGGTATTTTTCCACTTTACTAATGACGCAGAATACGAATATACTAGGGGTATTAACGTCCGGCTAATTTTGTCATATGTGACGTCATAAGTTTAGGGGCTTTTCTGAAAAACTAAACAATTTTTCAAAATTATGATATATTTCTACTCTACTAATCACGTAGAACACGAATATACTAGGGGCGTAGCTTTAAAATAAGTAAAACATATTTTTTTAAAAATTGAACAAAATTGCGAAATGAGCAATATAGCCAGTTTGTTTACGTTTCTGAACGAAACATCCTAAACCAACAAAAGTTGCATTAATGGGTTCTGCACAGCTTACCTTGTTCATATTCAAGAGGGCGTAATGTTAAAATGAGTAGAACATATTTTAAAAACTTGCAAAATATGTTTGTTTACGTCTTAACGTCTGAGGAATTATACCTTTTTTTTTTAACTAACTACTCTAAAACTAAGTGTTATTATGAGCCCGCGGTAGGGACGGGAGTTAAGTGCGTCTCAGGACTAANTGTCTCAGGACTAAGCCCCATACAAGGAAGGGAGAATCATGCAAGGAGACATGCATCATGGCAAAGAGGGATTGGTCTGCCATGGCCAGATTGTAGCCATGACAACCTCCTTAAGTGTTCTTATAGCTAAACTATAGTTAGAAGAGAAAGGGAAAAACTGGCATAGTCACCGTAAAAACCCTTTTGACAGGAAAGAATTTAAAAAATTGCTTCATGCATTATCATGTTTACAGAAAATGCTACAGGAGACAGAGGATAGGAANAAAAAACTGGCATAGTCACCGTAAAAACCCTTTTGACAGGAAAGAATTAAAAAAATTGCTTCATGCATTATCATGTTTACAGAAAATGCTACAGGAGACAGAGGATAGGAATCATGCTCTTTATTATGATAGGATAAAAGTGCTAATAGAGAGGGGGCGGGAGGAATTATACCAGCCCCCTACCTAGGTGAGTCAATTTACATTCTTTTGGTGTGTTTTACGGTTCCTTTAAATCCCTACAATCCCACATTCATAGTTTAGTGTAAAACCCCATAATCCTAGGTTAGTTTCAAAATTTAAAATAGTGATTCACCCATCGTGGGGTTAGGTTCTGTTAGGTGGGCACATATTACGAAATTAGTCGGACGTTAATGCCCCTAGTATATTCGTGTTCTATGTGATTAGTAAAGTAGAAATATATTATAATTTTAATTTTTTTTTCGTGTTTTTCAGAAAAGAACCTAAACTTAATAATTACCGGGTTTTACACTAATCTAGGTTTTTTAGTTTTAAACTAACCTAGGATTTTAGGGTTTTAAAATAACCTACGAAATTAGGATTTTAGGGAATTAAAGGAACCGTAAAACACACCGGAAGAATATCAATTAACTCACCTAGGTAGGTGGCGAGTCCTCTGCCAATTCAACATTAACCTCACTCAACAAAACACCATGATCTATTAAAACGTCGCATAGGCGAATATTACGCACCGAAGCACTTGTTCATTGCTGAATATTAAGCACTCAAGCACTCGTTCATAGGCGAATATAACGCACAGAAGCACTCGTTCTTGCTTTCTCAGTTTTTAAATCCGTCGGATTGGGATGGCACAACTAACCCCGGCAAAGACGCAATCCGCCTACCTAGGCAAGTTAATTGATATTCTTCCGGTGTGTTTTACAGTTCCTTTAATTCCCTAAAATCCTAATTTTGTAGGTTAGTTTAAAACCCTAAAATCCTACGTTAGTGTAAAACCTCTGATGGTTGAAGAGGATAGCTGCGACTGGGACCATTTACGCGTGAAATACAGGGTATGACTTATCCACAGAAAGATAAAACCATGGTCCTCTAACCAAAATGATAAAGAATCAAGGGCCGTAGTCACGGAAGTACAAGTTTTGTCATAGGAAATACATTCAACCCAAAGGAAAACGTCATGAGCATATTAAATAAAACGAACATGGGAGCCCAAGTGAAATATGATGTATTGAGTATACTAGATAAACAGCATGGGACAAAGAACCAAACCATTGGACATCTGACAAACAAAATCTGCACCATCAGGAACTCTAGGTATATAACGACAGGCGCTAAAAAAGTGTATACATCTTATGAGGGTATACGCTAAACTAAGTTTAGACATTTTATCATAAACGACTTTAAGATTTACATTATCAAAAGCCAATTCTAAGTCCAAAAACATGGTACTCAATACATTCCGCTGAGTGTAAGCATCCCGAATACGTAAAAACACGGCAACAGCATCCAGGGTACTAATGCCAAAACAAAAACCAAGTTGTTCTGTAAATTATATTTTATCCACCAATTAAGACTGTGTTTGACCAATATAGCAAAAAAAAAAAAAACTCAGTGCAATCGGACGATAAGACTCTGCTGATAGAGAAGATTTACTTGGTTTCAAAATCAGGACTATTTCAGTTGAAAGCGACTCACAACAATCCGTCGTCCATCGATCCTTCTGTCCGGCAAAATTTCAGCGTGACATCACAATCTTTCTTTCGTAAACGCTATATTTTGTTGGAAATACATTTTCAAGAGAGAAACATTATGAGGAAATAATTTTTTTACGTGATAAAAATGTATATTGAATTATTGTTTACGTTTTTAATTCGTCAATTTACCACAAAGAAAAATACATATCCAACGCCTTGAATTTGATTTCAAAGAGCGTATTCGAGTCTACGGAATATTGTCAGAGGGTGGTGGCCCAGTCGGTCTGTCAAAAGTTAAGAAGTTTAAGATATATTTGACGGATTGCCTTGCGATTGGTTGAGACCACGTGACCAAATGACAGGCGGTCGACCGACGGTTGTGATTCCACCTTTACGAAAACAATAAAACAAACGAACAAATGAGAATAAACTTTACACAACTGAGCACTGCACAAATTTTTACAACAGTATACAATAAATATACCACCAATTATTACAGAAGTACAACACAGTAATAGGAAAATAAAAAGACTCTAACCTCCAACGACGAGTATACAAGTTTAAAACAACCAAAACATTTCAATTAAAAAATTAATGTATTCTCTTACCTACAAATGTACGTTCTTTATAGGCGAAAAACTGATATACTCTGCAACGAACAACAAACGCTCTTCCACTACAATAAAATAATATTATTTTTCAGCACACTTATTTGTGTCCAGTCAAACTAATCACACAATAATATTCTGATATTCAAACACCTTTTGGGACTTTTAAAATCTGCGGTAACGGATATTTATCATCATAGACAAGAAAAGCGACAGACCTGTACTTTTGATTACTTAAGTGCTGCTATCTCAGAACATTCTGCAGGAAGCTTTCAAAACCTATTAATGATTAGGTCTATGAAAATTATTGGTATATTTTNGCTATCTCAGAACATTCTGCAGGAAGCTTTCAAAACCTATTAATGATTAGGTCTATGAAAATTATTGGTATATTTAAATAAATCTCATTGCCTTATCTCATTCGTTAGTTTAAAAATTGCTGTAATTATTCAGAATATGGGCTTTTCCGACGGAAACGACGTAGATCCATAAAAAGTAAAATAAATAGATTCTGCACAGCTTACATATTTAATATTGAGGAGAGCGTAATGGTAAAATAAGTACAACGGATCAATGAAAATAGATAAAAGTTCCGAGAAGTTCNTTTAATATTGAGGAGAGCGTAATGGTAAAATAAGTACAACGGATCAATGAAAATAGATAAAAGTTCCGAGAAGTTCGGCGTTTTTTGTACTTCGGACACCATGCTGAATACCGATGTAAGAATCCTAATGCCAGCTATCGGCTCTGGATGTAGAGATGTTATAATAGCGTCGTTTAAAAGTTTTCATGTAATTGAATATAACCCTTTGCTAATAATATAACATCATAACTATTATTTCAAAATAGGTAAATAATATGGTAATATTAGTAGTAGCACTCAATAAAACCAATATTTAATCGCATAAATAATAGCCCACACTATTAAAAATAACCAATTACGTGAAACGGTTATTAAATATTCCTTCATGCTTTAACAGGCTTAGGAGTGTCAACGATTAATACATTGCCGTGTTTAAAAAATTAATCACCTTAGGTAGATTTGATTATTGAATTCTATTTACCCAAAATTAACATATAAAAGTACACAATATTACCTACTTAACTATCCACAATTCACTATGTAGCTATTATATTATGATTTCGACTCGTTGAACCGACCGCTCTGTTACGCACTTCCAATCTAAGCGAAATAAAAATCCATAATAGCTAATTTGTGTTTGTTTCCAAAGTAAAAGTACCTAGGTATTTATATTTGGCACTAAATTTTCTTCCTAGCTGTGTACACAGCATTCATAGAAAGGGTGACATGCATGCTTAATAATAATGTGCACAGTTACCATCTCACTCACTCATTCGCCGACAGACGCGAACGTCCGACAACGACGCGAGATGGCAAAAACCAGATACGGAGTGGCATATGGTGCGTTGCGATTATGAAACGAATACTTAATCGATATGATTGACCATATTATTTGACTATTATATTTTATTATAATACTGTGGATTCGAATAACATATTATGAATTTACATAGTCTATATTAGGTTACCTGTAACTATTATGATTACATTCGTTACACCACTATCCGGACGTGAAAAAGATAGGTTAGTACGCCATTGTATGGGATAAGGTGTAGTTCGGATTAGTGGAATATTATGTGTGCTAGATTTGCACCGTCTGAACTCGACCATGTGAAGGCTTGAGATTGTAGAATTGACGGTGCAAGTATGAGTGTTTATTTGCGTAACAGTCGTCTATGTGGTGGCTGAAACTTGGACGTTTTAATAGATAAAGGCATTTGTCAAGTGAGGTCAGATGCAGGACGGAAGTTGAATTAGCGGAGGCCAGTGGAATTGTACCAGCCGCCTACCTATGTTAGTTAACTCATATAATTCCGAGGAGTTTTACTTTTACTTTAAAACGCTAAAATAGTAAATTAGACAAAAATCGTAGGTTATATTAAAATCCTGCAATCCTATGTTAGATTTAACACCCTACAATCCTAGGTTAGATTAAAACCCTATATGCAGAGGTTATATTTAAACCCTTCAATCCTAGCTTACTTTAAGAAAACCTAAAATAGTGATTTGCTCATCATGGGGTTAGGTTGAATTAAGTTAGGTGAACACTTATTACAAAATTGGGTAGACAAAATTTAAATTGAACTGCTTTGTATTTTTACTGATTTTACTCCACAATTTACCTGATATTCTCAGACCTCCGCACTATCGTATTCGTGGTTTGTATTAGTAATTCGTTAATGCCCCTAGTAAAATCATGATCTGTGAAACTAGTAGTTTGGAAATATACCACTTTCTGTTATATTTTCTTTTATTTTAAGAAAATCCCCTCTTTTGAATAATTGCAAAAATTCCTTTCCGTATAAAGGATTGTGAAGGGAATTACATAACGTGATTATTCATTGCTTTTCTGTATTTCGCACGTTTATTTAACTCTCAAATATAAAATTGCAAAGATAATGAATGGTATCCATAAACAAACCAACTAAAATAAAATAAAAAATATGTTGCTGTCGTATAGAGACAGCAACAACAGTCTAAGAAGGGGATGTTTTGTGAATCCCTCTAAAAGATAGAATCTTTCAGGTCGCCGAAAGTTCTGAAAGCTGCCGCAGTGCCGAAAATAAATTGGCACAAGTTTTGCTATATATGGTAACCACTTGTGATATTTTTAGAACAATGTAATTGTCTGTAATTAGTAACTTACATATCTGACAATCTAAATACAACTATTATAAATATACAATCATGACTATTTGAATATAATAATAAGCTTATTACAAAAGGAGGTTTCCATCCAAAAGTGTCATAGGCAATACTATTCTGTAAAAAAAATATCTAAAGTTACTGATTTCCTTTCATTTTCTGATGAATGATGATTGATTTATTTTTCATTTGGCAGGGCAGTTTGATACAGATTAATATAAATTTTACGAAAAAGATATCTGTATCGTTTGGCTTGCATCTTATTTCAAGGCAGCACCTTTTTTTTTTTTTTTTTTTTTTTCGTAAATATACATTTTAACTTTTTTTTTAATTTGTTAAAATGCACAGAAAATGTTTTAGGCCTACTGACTGCAAAGAGAAAATAAACAATTTTATATCATCTAAGATTTTGTCAATTATTAAAGAGGAAATGAGAATAAATCCTTGTAATCCCACACCAGTGATTTATCAAGAATTTTCGCATATTATTTAAAAAAAAGCTTGTTTTTTTTTTCCAAGTCAGTATGATTTTTTAATAAATTTTCCGTATATGTGGGGTTTATTTATTGTTCTATTTGACTGCATATTAGTACAAAGATCTTGTAGTATTAGAAGTAATCGGCAAGGAATTTGTCACAGAATTGAAATTTAATATGTATTACAATCATTGCCGTATTATCTTCATTATTAACAAAATCCACAATATTTCCTATATTAAACAAAACTAGAACAACAGGCGGAATCAACGATCGGCGAATACCAATGCGGATTCAGGAAAATGCCGATCATGCCCTGAACAAATACACAACCTGAAATCGATCCTAAGGAACCGAACACTCAGAAACAAGAACACAGTCATCAGTTTTATCGATTTCACAAAAGCTTACGACTCCATCGATAGACACACGCTATTCCAAATACTAAAAGAACTGGGAATAGATGCAAACAAAAGAGCTCTAATCGAACAGACGTTATGGCTGTGTTGCAGGTCTCAATTTAAAGACCCGCTCAACAGCTTTCTTAATAAAATCAAAACAGGTGTCAGACAATGCGACGGACTCTCCCCGATCCTATTCAACCTAGTCCTTGACAAAATCGTAAAAGAGTGGGAGAAAGAACTGAAACANGGCGAGTTGTCGAAAGAATTTAAAATCAAAACAGGTGTCAGACAAGGCGACGAACTCTCCCCGATCCTATTCAACATAGTCCTTGACAAAATGGTAAAAGAGTGGGAGAAAGAACTGAAACAACTCGGAATCCAGGGTCTGACCTTTGGGAGAGGCCAGAAGAAATTTGAGGTCAGATGCCTCGCTTTCGCAGACGACATGGCCATCCTATCAGAAAACACAACCGACGCCGAAGTCGCAATTGAAACACTCCACAAAATTGCCACAAAAACCGGTCTCCAAATCTCCTACAAGAACACAGAATATATGGAACACAGACCAACAGGAAAACACATCATCACAGAATTCGGCAAAATCAAACGGGTCAATAAATTCAAGTACCTAGGCGAATGGATACAGACCAACGGTCTAGACAATGTTGCCATCACAAACCGAACACAAAAAATGGAGAACGCGTACAGAACCACTCAAGATCGCTGTAACAAGAAGACGATCTCATAGCAAGCCAAAATCAGACACTATCAAACAGTAATTAGGCCACAAGCAACATACGGTGCAGAAACCTTGACATTAAAAAAGGTAGTAACACGAGAAGAACTCGAGAAAAAAGAGAGACGGATCCTCAGGAAAATTCTAGGCCACGAAGAACAGAAGACGGAACATACAGATGCAAAAGCAACAACGAACTTTATACCAAAGTAGAACCAATTACAGAGAACATTAGAAAAAAACGGCTAAAATTCTATGGCCACCTACAACGAATGGACAATTACAGACTAACCAAAAAGATTTTCGATCACAACAACAGTCTAAAAACACCCACCAATTGGCTACAAGAAGTCAGAAACGACCTAAAATCACTTTCAATTACAGAATAAAACACGAGAGACCGTGAAACCTTCAGAAGATTGGTCGACACTGCAAAATTTGAACCCAAAATCAGAAGGAAAAACAACTACACCTTCACGGAAGAAAGAAAACAAAGACAGTCACAACTCATGAAGGAATATTGGGCAGTAAGAAAACTCAACCGAAATGGTTCCAAGCGCTCTTAAATAGGGCAAATTCAAATTAAAAATAAAAAAACAAAGTATATTAATGTACCTGAGATTTACATTACATTTAATAATTCTAAGAACTAATATTTTATATTCTCTGCAATTAATATAGGTACGATTTTTCAATGTAAACGATCTGTGTCATTCCTTTTGTGACATATATATTTCTTTGTGCCCAAGCAATTAATAGAAATTTCGCTTTTCCAAATCATTTACTGTAATACAAACACACTAAACCCACTATTTTAAAATTGATGTGTGTAGACAAATTGTATATAACATATACCCGAAGAAAAATATTCACACCACTAAATTGTCTATAAATATTGCAGAGGTTTTATTCAGTTAATTACAAATATACTAACACTGCAGCACTTACATAATCTTTAACTTTCACGAAATTACTATAGGCACTCGGCAACTAGTGTAATTATCGGCGACAAAAAAGAAGCCATATATCCATACTGGCAAGTATAACAACTAGCGAGTGTCAAGACCTCCCCTTCTTAGACCTAGATGGCAACTAAGTTACAATGAAACGTATTATGCAATTTATAACATAGTATAGACGAAGTCTGAAAATTGCTTAGCAATTAAAAAACGGTGTTTTTCAAAGACACAATTCAGTAAAATACACTGTACCTGACCGTTACAGAAATTAATACAGCTTTTCTGAAACACTAGAAGTGGTACAGAGGACGAGTGGCGATGTAAACTTGGAAGTAAGGTTTTTGCTTATAACATTCATCATTAGAAAAACTTGAAAAATATAAAAAGAAAGCTCCATAAAATCTTTCTTGTAAAAATAGCACTTCAAATGAAATTACATGTTCATAAATTATTTCATTTTTTCCAATAAACATAAAAAAATATTATATGGGCCACTCCTGCCTGATCTGGCACAGCCACTGTCGTCATATCTTCTTCCCATAGTGCGGCTTGCGGAACACGCTCGTCATTTGACCCAATACGTGTCTGCATTATTCACTAGGGAACGGGTCATGGGCCGATTTCGAGTTATCAAACCGAGTGCCTGTGGTGTCCCTTTAAATATCTGTGTAATTAGGATAGGAATCAAGTGATATAATGTGTATTATATAGCATTATAATTTATTGCCCATTGGCAAATGATAGTGAAATTCGCCCCTAAGGGATTGCGAAATAATCGCAGAATAAATGCACGCCACGTGCATATTTAATAATGTGTAGAGTAGCAAGTCTACAAAGTATTTGAAGTGTTGTCAATAATTTTCCGAGTGCAATTGTGTGTCAATTCAAGCGAATTAGTGACGTGGGAAATAATTAGTATTTCTTTCAACCTGACTGATCTGGTCGTAGAGTGTCCCAAAACTCAACAGACTTAAGTTTCTCACATGCTTTGCAAAGCACCGCATAATTATGTTTTGTATTTAAATTAGTGCTTTAGAAAGAACTCTGGACTCTCACCTAAGAGATGTCCATCCAGAATGTTCAAGTGTCCTATTGTCTGTATGTTATACGTGTTTATATAATGAGGTCAGTTAACTGAGATACCTCGCGGGACAGCATGAACCCTCAGCGAGGACGCAGTTTGACCACACTACCCCCGACAGTTTTATTCCACAGGACTTCGGTGCTGCACATGCATCGCATCGTGTGGGACTTTCATACTTTGATCTGAGCACTTAACTGCAATAGGTTAATGTAATTTATTGGAACTTTTATTGAGTTTATCAACAGCCTTTCCCACGTTCACAGCACTCCTCCGTCAGCTTAATTGACCGACCCCTAAGGTTTAATTACTTTTGTAAGTTTTCGCACCATTCTTGGCCTTTTGAGTTGTAATTGCTTTCCGACAGCATGGGTTTTAGACATTTACGGGTGATATGTGATACGTGAGCCCTTATACTACATGTACTTAGTTAAGCGGACTTGGCAGTCGTTCTGCCAATGATCAACACAGAGAAAAGGCCAAGGCGAAGATCATTATGTTGAAGGGTATGCATACTGCATTAAACCCTGGATAAATATCGTAAAGGCAGATGGTCAACCACACGGCACGAAGTGAAAGAAAAATGTTCCGGAATTAATAAGTTACTATTGCTGTGAAGTGAATACAGCCATGGTTGCATGCGCTGAGGGGATCCGCTCTGAGTAAAAATCCCGACCGCTGGCTGGTCTGAGGGTTGAAGCAAGACTGAGCATTATGGCATTTGCTTCCACTAAGGATGGCTGAATCCAGCACCAAAATTAATTGAAAATACACTGAGCTCACTTACGACTAAACAAAAAGATACCCAATAAAATTACATGCCAGAAATAATTATTAGTGACATACCAACTTTAATTGAATGTTAATTATGTCCATGAATGTGACATCATGGGGTGTGTCACAACACTAAAGAAATGTATTAAAATAATTTAAGACCATGTTAGGCAATATGCATAAAGGGAAAAAATATATATACTTTGTTACACTTGATTAAATGAAAGAATTGAAATGTGTAAAATATGTGTCTGAGAAATGGCCATATCATTCCAGTAGGCTTAGCCGATGGGCGATTCCAAGTGTCCCAACCTGGGAATGTTGGACGAGTCCATCCATGAAATGGGGCGTGGGTAGCCATGCTCGATTTTATATTTAATATAGAGTTGACAATAAATTAAAAGCTCTGGGGCTCGAAGTACTTCTAATGCATTCGGGATTTATTTCCCCACTATTTCACGGTACTCTGGGTAAATGACACACTTTCCCTGGCCAGTATGCCAGTTGACATCACAGCATTGAGGATGATATTGGGCGTTGTGGTTCGAGCTGCCCCGATGTTCCCTCCAATGGATGGAGTGCCTTACGGCTAAGGCATTCGGGGGCACACCATGGTGGNCCTTACGGCTAAGGCATTCGGGGGCACACCATGGTGGAACGCTTGTTATTCGCCCCCAAGTGTTATCTATTGACATCAATAAATCAAGATGGTCACTTGAGTCATATAGAATGTGATGACGCGATGGGTGCATTCCGATCTCGCTGGCACATTTTATTGTGTTCGTGACCAGTTGTTCGCCTCGGCCCGGTGTTGGCTAGGTAGTGTAAGTGATTGCGTAGGGGCAATTGGTCAGAAGATTAAACATAGATGCTTTATTCAAGTCAAGTTTAAGTTTATTATGTATAACATACAGACGACATGTTCAAATTGCTTAAAAAAACTTACTAAGATCACTGCTAGGAAAACGACAAATGTTAATCGCAATTAATATATAATCCTCAACTACAACAGCTGTATACTTACAATGTTGCTAAGAGTAGAATATGATGAGGCCNGGAACGCTTGTTATTCGCCCCCAAGTGTTATCTATTGACATCAATAAATCAAGATGGTCACTTGAGTCATATAGAACGTGATGACGCGATGGGTGCATTCCGATCTCGCTGGCACATTTTATTGTGTTCGTGACCAGTTGTTCGCCTCGGCCCGGTGTTGGCTAGGTAGTGTAAGTGATTGCGTAGGGGCAATTGGTCAGAAGATTACACATAGATGCTTTATTCAAGTCAAGTTTAAGTTTATTATGTATAACATACAGACGACATGTTCAAATTGCTTAAAAAAACTTACTAAGATCACTGCTAGGAAAACGACAAATGTTAATCACAATTAATATATAATCCTCAACTACAACAGCTGTATACTTACAATGTTGCTAAGAGTAGAATATGATGAGGCCTATATACCTCCCTTGTTCACACAACTTGCCAGCTCTACCTAATGATGGACGAAAGTATGCACTAGCAAGGGTCAAATAATCAATGCGAGTAAAAATTCACTTTCTACTTGAGATAACCAGTGTTCACTAAGACAAACAATATCTTCCTTTACCACCTTAATAAATAGTTAATAAATCAATTTTATTCTTTAAACACTGCACTACAACACCAAAAATAGATAATTAATCATTTTGCTGATCACAAGTTTAAAACATTATCTCAATATTTTATAATAGCCCACTTCTTTTCTATTTTATTGTGGAATCACAAACACCTTAAGATTATATTTTTATGCCATTTAGAAGAATTAATTACCTTATCCTTGTGTACAAATACCATGCCAAGTTTGAAGTTGTCATTTATACCATTTGAATTAAGCTTCTGATTTACAAAGTCAATATTAGGAAAATTTTGGTTGCTAAAAATATTTTGCACCATTTCCAACTGTTGTATCTTTAACAAACATTTTTTGCATCATTAAGTCTTATTTCGCTGGTACCTGCAGTTCCAAGTACCTCTGGAATTCTGTTTACAATTTTTTGAATGGTCCTTTTGTTTGTATTTACTATGAGGTTTTCGATGTTACCCACAGCTCGTTGAGTGTTTGATAGCCTGGCGCTATAACCCAGTTGAGAGTTAATTATGAGGGTGGTTTGATCGATGGTCCATGGTACCCTTGATATCTTCATCAGTTTGTTGATGATGATGTCACATACTTACAGTTGCACTATTTATACCTTATTACAAGACTGTAGGCCATCTAATACCCCAGAAATTTACTATGGAATAGTTGATGATGTTTCAAAGGGGTTAGTAACCTACAATAAATCGAAACACCTTTAACTTTAAAAAGTACTTAATTCACTGTGCAAGCTTACAGGTGAATGATGCATTAAAATGGACCCAGCACTTTCGGCCTGCCTGTGACCTTACTGTTAAATAAATGTGGTATTTTGTTGATATGAGATAGCGTTAAACTTTCAGGTTAGAGGGTGGATGACCCTCCTCGCGACACTTAAAATAATTAATTTAATATTGCAGTGAAATGATGAAAGCCCAAATGGTAGCACAAGAGGGTTCGCGGAGTTGGTTACAAACGCTGCTATTCTGGTACACTTGCTGAGACGAACTCGCTGAGTGACAGCGGTTTCTGTCATGAGTGACGCGAATTGAATTTAAATGACGAAAGAGGGAACATAACATGAACACTGTGTAATATGATTGCAATGGTGAAAATGGTAAACGTAATATAAACACATTGGTGACACCCCCGTTTATTCAAAATTGTCTGTTAAGATTGAGGTTGTGAAGTTGATGGGGCGTGTCACCACACTAAATGACATATTACAAGGATTGAGGTCTTTATAGACAATATACCTTTTTGGAAATATATTTTTGACCTTTCATAATTAGACATGAAATACAATATTGTATTTTTCATTAAAAGTTTGTGAATTTCAGTACCTGTGACCTATCTGTATTTCACTGGCTATAGTGTTGCCAGGTGGCTGTCTCCTGAAGGGATGAATGTTTCCACCTTGGCAAAGTGGTGTTGAATGCCATGCTCGATTGCTGTTAACACAACAAAACAAACCCCTGACTCTAGCTGTGAATTCGGTAATTGTTTTTAATGTGTTTGTGTAAAATGCTTCTAACTACTGGTGTCACTTTGGGGTACTTATCACTTCAACTTCGGCTTACAAGTTAGTTTGATGCTATTTGGTATTATCTCCCATCGTAGGTCGTGGTGTGAGCAGCTACGAAGCAACGACCAATCGCTAGTGTGCCCAATGACTGTGTCTTTGGGGTAAACATAGTTTTGGACCTATTTGTTAAAAGTGTTACGTCTTGGAATAGTTGTGTAGGGCTGGCTGTTCAGTTATGTAATTCTTGTTGCAACAATGTGAAAGTTTCGTTCTTGTCGACCTGCATTACACAATCTTGGCTTAATGAGTTTTGTGCAGCCCTTTGTTGCGGGTTTAGATGTTGTGACTGCGGCGTACAAAGTGGGCACAAGGAGCTGGTGGATGTGAGGTTCATGTCAACTATTTCGTTATTTTAATTCAATTGCAATTCTTCAGAATAGCCAGGGTTTTGAATTTTTTTTATCTTGACCATGAAGTACAGATATGAAATAAAAACAAAGAGCCATAACTACCTTTAAATTAAGAGGTAAACCTAAGTTTAAAAGAATGCCCCTTTACACATTCAAATTTTTGTAGTTGTTCAATTTTTACTTAACTCAGTTCTATAAAATGCCATAATCGTGATCGTTTCTGTTTCTGGATTGTCTCATTTTCCTTAAGATGTTCTATATTTTCTTGAATCCATAATTTTATAGCCTTTCGCATGGTTTCTTACGGTATTAATGAAGTAGATTTACATTACTAGTATCGTGTGTACACATTAAATTTTTTGCAAAATAAGGACACATATTTTTACAAAATAAATGTACCAAAATATAAAGATAATTAGTTGTGGTTAATGAGATTATTTTCGTGTCCTGCATGATTCGTAGGTACTACTAAAAATTCACTTGGAATTTGTTAAACTGATTTGTTTAAAATGTTTGTGTGAGATTTTCATATTGAGACTTGAAACCTATTGAATGCACGCAATTGAAGGGCAAATGAGGTGGATATTAAGTTCTATAATTCAATTCAAGCATTTTAATTCATAGAATGTTCCACCGAGGGAAGGAACACACCACAAATTTTGAATGTAAAATAACATAGTGTTAGAAAATCTAATAAGTATGGACAGAGATAAATAGAGAAATAAGTATTTGGAAAATATCCCATACATTACGAACGTATTTGATATTAATAAAAGGACTAAAAACACAATTAACGCGCGTAATTTTGTATTATGTTTGGGTTGGTGAACTTGGTTTCTGGCAAATGGCTGCCGGAGATGCTTGGTGGTTTGTAAGTTATGTTTGTTACGCGAACATGAGCAGTCTACCAAGTTGTCCGTGTGTTGTTTTCGTAGATAAAGACTAGCCGTATATCTGCGAAGACTTGTGAACTCAATCTCATCTGGTTTTATGTTGTTGGGTTCGTATTTGTTTTGCATATTTCATTTGTTTTTATCCGTAAGGTTCTGTGCTATATTGTACACAAATTTAAGTAGCCGATATAAACTAATTATAGAGAGTTGTGTATTGCATAGTGTCGGTAATGTAGTAATAAATTCTGCTTTTGAGGTAACTTTTTGAAGGAGACAATTTTGACCATAAAAATTAATATATTGGCGTTTTTGTATGTTTCACCTGTTCGATATTTACGAGGACATAATAATGCAAAAGTAGAAATGCGAAAATAAAATAGATAAAATACGAGGAGTTGGATCCCTTTGTTGGTTCGTGAAGTCATGCAATATAGTTCTGTAAGGCTGTAGAAAAACAAATAAATGCGAATCGACAGTCACCTGTTTGCTGTGGATGTGTTGATGTCACCGTCGGTAAGGTTAATTCTACTCCGGGTATGACCAAAACAATTTTTCCTTATGGGAGAGTTTAGTATAGGAAAAATGTCCGCCGCTACGTAAGCGCTAGTGTTCCGAAGAGGTCACTTTAAATTATAATTTTAGGCTATGTGAATAGTAAAAGCGAATGATGTCACTTAGTTAAGAAGTTATTTATATTTGATTTATGATTATTGCAATTATTTTGTTCTTTTATGTAGAAAATAGAAAAAAATTTGGTATACAATGAGACACTAGCACTTTCCTTGGCGAAATACTTTAGTTGCCAAACTAAAAGCATTGAGCCTCACAACCTGAGTAGAATAAACCTTATCGTAGGTTAGTTGGCCTGCAAATGCTGTGCAGTGTGGTTTGCGGCGAGTGGAGTGTTGCTGGGTGCATGTGTTGCGATGTCTGAATCCGACCGTGTGAACGCTTGTGATTTAAGAATGGTGGGTGCATGTACGAATGCTTCAGTTCACGACAGTCGGCGATGTGGCGGTGTTACCTGGACGTTAGTCATTTTATTGAATTAACATTGTAATGGCCACTATTGTTGAAATTTTTTAGATCATGGTGTGTTGTCGAGAGAGGTAGGTGTAACTCATGCACGATGGTAGTTGAATAGGCATATTCACTGTCAACTGTCAGGAAACGTGTCCATAAGAAAGGTGCTTTGTAATTTTAGAAAATCTTTTGTGCACGGCACGTGGTGTGGAAAAGTAAATTAAATTTAGAGCTGATTTGAAAAATAACATTTTTTTCATACTGTTCCACATACTGGCACCAAGTTGTTATAGTAGAATGTGCCATATTAGTATGGTTGCTGTTGTGGATTTGTCGTCAATTTGTCGCGAGGAGAACGCGTGCGCATGCACCACTTCCTACTTGCTGCGGGAAAACTGTATCCACTGCCTACTTGGGTGAGGAAATTCGCATATGTTCAGCAGTTTTTATTATGAGAGGTATATGTATACGACACGTTTTTGCATTTTGTAGTATTTCGTCAATGGTTTAGATATTGCTGGGTGTGTAGCTATTTGAAATGTAGCATATCTAACCGAATTCAACCTATCTCCACAATATGTAACTCACAGGTGTTCTATGAACTGCCGCATGACAAAATATGGGATCATATTTTGGCAAACAGTACTTCTGTATTTACATGTTGTGAAGTTAGGTAATGTTTGGTTAGTTCTTTTTGCATTTAACGTATTTACGTAAGAAAATATAACGATAACGTATATATTTTATACACGATTTACCTCACAATTTCCCTGGTCTTCATAGCCCTACCCACTATCGTATTTGTGGTTTGTATTGATAATATTTTAATGCCTCTACTAAATTCATGTTCTGTTAAATTAGGGTAATTGTTCACAGTAACGGCTTTTCTGTAAAAAATAAAAAATAAAAACCTGGAAAGTGGTATATTTCCACTCTACTAATTACACAGAATACGAATATACTAGGGGCATTAACGTAAGACTAATTTCGTAATATGTGCCCACCTAACCTAACTGAACCTAATCCCATGATCAGTGAATCACTATTTTACATTTTTAATCTAACCTGTGATTTTAGAGATTTAAAGGAACCGTAAAACACACCGGAAGTATATGAATTAACTCACCTAGGTAGGCGGCGGGTATAATTCAACTGTCGTGCACCTTACCTCACTCAAAAAAACAACATGATCTGCTAAAACGTCCATGTAAGACGCACCATATAACCGAATATTACGCACAGAAACTTTTGGTCTTGCACCTTCCATTTTTAAATCACAAAGCTTCGTACTGTAGGATTCTGACGTACGCAACACACACACACACACGCACACCACTTGTCATGAACCGCACTGTCTCACATTTAAACTGCAACTGTCCTTTGGTGACGTCTACATCCACAGCCAATAAGGTGATGGCACAATGCGCATTTGTTCATGTTACTAAAGTATTACTTTACCAAACATCATGGCGTCCGACGTAAACAAAGCGTACAAACTGCTTGAACTTTTAACTGTTTTATTTAATACGTTCTACTTATTTTAACATTACTCCCTCCTGAATATTAACAAGGTAGGCTGTGCAGAACCCATTTATGCCATTTTTGTGGGTCTAGGACGTTTCCTTTAGAAAAGCTCCTACTTTGAACAATTACCTTGTAGGGTTTTAATAACCTAGGATATAACTTTTTTAATCTAACCTAGGAGGTGTGGGAATATTCAGTAAATATTTGTGCTCAATGGCCGAGGTGCAATCAATTTTGAAGATTAAGATTTGAACTTTTCCACAAGCAACAACCCTTTAAGAATTTTAATTAATATAGCTTGGAAAAGAGAGGTGATAAGAGAACTTAATTTTAAAGTTTTAGTATTCTGACTCAGTATTTTTTTTCTTTTCTTTGGACCAGCTCATTTTCAGTTACATCTATTTTAATTTCAGTTTCAATTTTCACCGCAATGTCTAATGTCCCAGTTATTTAAATTTTCCAATAAAATATTTCTTCTAGGCTGAATATATGCTGTCTGTGTAGAGTTGGAAGTCATTAAAAAGTTTTATGTAATTTCATTCATACAAATTGTGTGAATTGTCCTTTGTTTTGTTTCTTTTATGTTTTTCTTTTTAGAATGGTTAATGTGTAAACGGTATTTATTATTGCTTCTACTTTCATTCTGCTTAGGAGACCTTTTATCTGGCGTTGGTAAGTTTTCATGGTTGCGAATTTTTTGGCATTCCTGCAAAAAGAGGATGTATTATCTGTCTGCAAAGAGAAAGCTACCGGCTTCTATTTCATACAAATACTCAATTTACACACACCCGCACACATTTTATACAGACTTGTCATACATTCCAAAAAGAAAAGTAATCACACCACTGCCTTTGTAAAATATTAACATGTAGTTATTAAGTTGGGGTTTTCTGTAAAAAAAAAAAAAATTCCGAAAAATGGTATATTTCCACTCTNAAGTAATCACACCACTGCCTTTGTAAAATATTAACATGTAGTTATTAAGTTGGGGTTTTCTGTAAAAAAAAAAAAATTCCGAAAAATGGTATATTTCCACTTTACGAATGATGCAGAACACGAATATACTAGCGGCATTAACGTCCGACTAATTTCTTAATATGTGCCCACCTAACATAACAGAACCTAACCCCACGATTGGTGAATCACTATTTTACATTTTTAAACTAACCTAGGATTGTTGGGTTTTTAACTAACATACGATTTTAGGGTTTTACACTAACGTACAATTTTAGGGTTTTACACTAATGTAGGATTGTAGGGTTTTACTACGAATTTAAGATTTTAGGGATTTAAAGGAACCGTAAAACACACCAACAGAATATCAATTTACTCACCGGATATACTTCCTCTGTCAACGGCCAATTCAACCTTACCTCACTTGACGGAACACCGTGTTCCACAAATCCGGCACATAGGCAAATATAACGCACTGAATCACTAGTTTTCAGCCGAATATAACGCAATGAAACACTCGTTTACAGTAAAATATAACGCACAGAAGCATTCGTTATTGCTTTCTCAGTTTTTAAATCTTCGGATTAGAACGACAAGATTCATACCGGCAAAGGCGCTATGGCGACTGACCAGGTAAAAAATTTACCGTTAAAATGCCAGTAATGATATCCGTGGCCGTGGTGGATTAACAGGAATTGTATTATCAAATTCATCCATTGATATTACATTACATGACACATACTACTGGGTAGCGTGAAATTAGCAATGTGCAGCCATTATTAATGGCGGTAGACGTTAATAAACGTAAACAAACAAATTTCACGCTTTTTTAAAAATATGTTATACTTATTTTAACATTACGCCCTCTTGAATATGAACAAGGTAAGCTGTGCAGAACCCATTAATGCAACTTTAGTTGGTCTAGGACGTTTCGTTTAGAAACGTAAACAAACTGGCTGAACAGTCATTTCACAATTTTGTTCAATATTTTTAATATGTTGTACTTATTTTAAAGTTACGCCCCTATTATATTCGTGTTCTACATGATTAATAGAGTAGAAATCTACCATAATTTTTATTTTTTTTTATTTTTTTTATTTATTTATTTATTTAGAAAAGCCCCTAAACTTAATAATTACCTATTAAAACAGAGATTTGTTGCATACATAAGTACATGCGGTTATATTCACAGTCATTTTCCTCAATGTATGATCACCATTTGGAAACACAGCATAACAGATACCTACATTAAGATATATGTGAGCAACGAAGATGCAATCAAGTTTTTTACTTGCGGGAGTTAATTAACATATTAAGGTGTATGGGACTAGTGGCTCTAATCAAGTCAGAACAAAGTTGGAAGGGGATTATTCAAAAGAAAGTCTGGGAATTGTTTAACTTTCTGCAAGAAATAATATAAAATGCTTCAGATGATGAAACACAAGTAATATTAATTCTAAACCTTGGTGTAGTGTGCATTTTTTTTTACAATTCTTTGACAAATAATTGAATGTGTTGTATGCTTTCACACTAGCACTAACTAACACAACACAAAAAAATGTTCTTACAGCTGCTGCGTGAAGATTATTTTTATCACTAGGTCTGCATTCCTCATCTTTGGCATTGTTAGTTGTGCTTACCTGAATGAGATCATCACAGCAACTTTTCTGTTTTTCCTTGCTGGAAACAATGGCGATGTATTCTCTTCTACTTCTTGGGAAGTTTTATTTTCTAGTGTATCAGTTTTGCCAGCATTGAAAAATTAATGTAATGTAGCTTGCCGGTGGTCCTGAATCTTTAGTTTTTTTGAACTCGCCATATTACTTTTAAAACTGCACGACGACAACATAAAGAGAACTGGGAAATGCTAGACGAAGCAAAATAATAACTTGCTAATGGCATTCACGCATCACGATGCCATTTATTCCTTTAACAATGAACTACATGGATAGCGCTGTTCTGTTGCGAGACGTGCCAGTTGTTGACACAGTCGAACATTAGCTCGCCTTACTCAGTCTGGTATGAGTATTGAGACTCAAGGTTCATTAAAGAGGCACCAAAATAAATATAATCGGACAAGCCAGAAATATAGTTGAACTGGATTTAATTACTCTTTGCACGTCGGTTACAACAGCGGCACAGAAAATAATGCAGTTCAATTACAGCAGCTGCATAAATAAAATACTTCACTGCAATCAAGCAGGAATGAGATGAGAATCACAGTATAGATTATTCTGCAGTCGAAAAAACTTTATTTGCAAGGATAATCACGAAGGTGGGAGAGAAAATAAAGTACTCTCCCAATGCCCTGAATGACCTCTCACACTTGCAGAAATAATTGATTACTTTAAGGTTAGTCTAAGATATGATAAAAAGAAAGATCACGGGCACTGCCGGTGTGAGTTGGAATCGCTACTCGTGTGTACCCTTCAAACATCCATCTTGGGTTCTCGCTGACTGGAAACTGACTTAAACTGGGGCACGAGGAAGGCTGTGCCTGCTATTTGCACCACTTAAAACTGCCCAATCGAGGCGTCGCGTGATGCTGTCATATCTAAAAATAGTACACGCACCCCTTGCAACACAGGCATGTATTTCATCACGTCACCACAACGCGATCCTTGTCATCCTGTCTATATTGCAGCAGCCAACTACGTGTCCTTAGCTTCCTGGTGAAACAATAAGGTACTGCATCACCTTACAATTATTATTGCTACTGCCGAATAACTTGAAATGGAATTATGAACTATGAAAATCAAGTAAATACAAATTTCTACTATCACAGAGTTCTAAACATTTAAACAAATTACTCTATCCTCAAAGGTATAGAAAAAATAAATATTTCCTGCACATATCAAGTACTATTACTTGCAACAACACACCAGACTACCTTCTGACATCTTTTGTGTATTACAAACTACGTGAAAAGTAGTGAAAGTGATGCTTGTGGCTGCTAGCACAAGGTTGTGTAGATAGGTAGTGGGGCGAGGTCATTAAAGACGATTATCGTCTTTGGATAGTACGAAGTTAGGTGTACTTATAGAATGACTGTTTCAAGGCTTACAGGAAAGGATCTAAACAAACAGTATTGAAAGAATAAAAAAAGTTGTGTCAGTAAGGGGGAAGGGTGCCCACGGGGGCCCCCTCCTAACTCTGCCACTGCCGTAATGTAAAATGCTGAACAATCCAGGTAGGTCAGGACCATTGCTGGTATCCTGTCTGGCGGTGCAGTTAAATGAAACCATTTCTCAGTGGCCATCTTGAGGGCATTGTAGTTTTTGAATTTTAATGTCCCATAAGGAAATGCATGATATAACTTATTCGAATCTCCTCTGGAAACTTTGATCTTGTAATTATTGCACTTATCAGAGCTTCTGAAAATGAGCAGTTTAGACCATCCTGACTCACACGCACAGTGGTATGTATAGTATCTCCAGATCAAACCCTTTTTAATGGCTGATCAACAGAAAATATTTTAATTAATGACCCAAGTGAAAGATTCTTGTAATTTATATGTGTAAATAATTTTAATTTGTAACTGAAACAAGGGTTTTCTGGGCACGTTTGTAATTTCTTTCATAAGTTCCAGTTTAATATTTTTTTCAATTTGGTGTTTTAGTAGCATAATTTTACTCATATTAAAATACTTTGTTGATTTATGTCCAACTGTTACTGAAAATAAAAAAGAAATCTATAATTAAGAAAATGCCTTACTAGATGGATTGAGTCTGCATTGCAAGAGGAACAAGATATGAACCACTGAATAAGGGGGTGGGTGGAGACAGACCACTAGGCAGTGTCAATTAGGTGACCTTGATCACATCTGCAGAGGACAGTCAAACTGTGTGCAGTCCACCTCCGGGTGCAAACAAACCCTCTGCATGTGATATACGACTATATTTGAATAGAACATAAACAACAGACCAGAGTACCATGCCTTGTTTCAGATGCAAATCCCAAATCTTTCATGTTAGTTAGTATAGAAGAGTATCTTTTCCTGCAGTAAAACAAGGTTTTATCATTTTGAAATATTTAATCATTGTGATATTTTAAATAATCGCTAAATTTAATAAATAAATTCTCAAATTCACTACTGGTGTAGCATGTCTTAAAATGTCTGTGTTTTATAACTTTCTTTTAGAATAATAGTTAAGAGTTACTGCTTATCATCAAAATAAAATATTTTCAAAAAATTTTTGGTTTACTAGATTGTTGTGTTTGCTTACCTGTCATTGTTCATGTATGCAATGTTTGTTTATTTGCAGGTGGTATTTGAACCTGGTAGCAGATCTACCTCGTCAATCATGTGGTCTGGGGATACCCAGTACTCGCAGTGGGCTCTCAACCCATCTGCCTATCAGAATGTGTCTCATGAAGAAGGTAAACCAACCTTTTTTTACATTGAAAGTGATATTGTCTGGTAAACTTTGTTGTGTGCTATTTTGTACCCTAAACAAGCTTATATTTTCTTTTAAATCAAATTGTATGCTGGCTATTGCTGTTGTCTAGCAATGCGCCATGTTTACAAACAATGAAAACTTTGATTTCTAGCAAGACAGTATCCTCCCATGTGTTTGTTTATTTGTTTACATCTGAACTAGGTCAGTATTTTGATTTTTATCACATTTGTTTGTAAATTTTTCAGTTAGTTTTTTTACTTTAGGACAACCTCTCTTAAATTTATTTATGTTATTATATTATATATTTAAATATTGCTAAAGAGTGCATTCAGTGGCAGAAGTACACGTTATTTCCATTTCTCTTTGCACTATAGCCTATTAAAAAGGTATGCAGGTTTATTTGCACCTCAGAGGAATGAACTTTTGCTACTTTAATTTAAGTGTGATAACAGGAAATTCTGGGTTAATAGCATTTTGTGTGAACTTCAGGACTCTCAAACCAAACAATATGAAAGGCAGTTCATCCTAATGTTGGTCTGGCAATTTTTGTGTTAAATTTTCCATGACTGCACATTGTAAGCGTAGGGGAGATGTAGAGAGGTGCCTCAAAGTTTTAAGGAACTGTGCTTGGACAAAGAAGAGTCCTGAATAGTCTGTTTTGGACTTTTGAGTGTTTTATTTTAAACAGACGCTGCCATCTCCACTTTGTCCAGATGAGTATTTACAAGGGCTTATGTGAATGTTCTAGCGGTAACTACCAATTAACTTTCTGGTTAAATTCGAGGGTCAAATATTATTTTGGAACTTGCTATTAAAAAATTTGGAAGTTTTTCTTCATTGCATCTACCAAGAACGTACCAGTAGGCTGGGAACTCTTAGTTTTTTCATGCACGCTAACCTAGGTGTAAACATTTCTTAAATCAGAAATTTAAGTATTAATATTTTATAACGTAATTTGAAACCTAATATGGATTTTAAGAGAGGTAATAGGTAAATTACTTGGAAAGTTTTAATTTTATGTGACTCAGTTTTCAGTTCACCTGCATTACTATCCAATTTAATTACTATTTTAATTTTCACAGCAATTTTCTTTTCACATTTTCCACTACTTTAATTTTCTTGCAATAAAATAATTCTCCTAGATGTTAAATGCATTATGTTAATGCAGAGTTGAATGTAGTTAGCGATGATTTATTGGTTTCCTTCATATAAATCGTATTAAGTTATTTGTCTTGTGTCATTTCTGAGTGTGTTTTCCAATTGCACAGATCAAAGAGAATGGTGCTTTTATGTGTTCTGTTTCATCTACGTTTCTGCTGTTTAAAAAGCATTCGGGTTGGCAATTGGTAAGATTTTCATATTTACATGTATTTTACGGTGTTGCACACACAAGTATTTTCAGATTGGAAAGAGAAAGGTGCCAGTTTCTGTCAAATACTCGTGCGCGTGTGTGCGCATACACACCCACACACCGCAATAGTCTCTTCTCCATTCACTCCAATTTAAACCACATACGTACATATTACAAATAACTTTTATTCACAGAACACACAAAAAAGACAACTACCTAATGCTAGAAAGTTTGATGCGCTGGTAGATATTAGTTGTGAAAATATGTTATTGCTTATAAAGTGTATGTATTAGGAATTGATTAATGCAGATGAGAACAGAAAGTTTAAATTAACCATTATTTTCAGTATAAACATGTCGAGAGTGTGAACTTACTCTGGGACAGATGTGGTTGACAATAACGGCGGTGGTGGCGGTTGTTACACCATTTACCAAATCATCTTCTTAAAACATTATTCTGAACGTGAAACATAATTTCATTCTTGTATCACGTTAAAAATTTCTTGTTAAAACATTCAAATTTGATGCCAAAGCAGATACATGAAAATCTTTATTTCTTTGGAATAATAGGAGATTACTTTGATATCATATAAATCACATATTAAGTACTTGAAAATTAAGAATTTAAGATAAATGAAGTAGCACTCCACGCAGGTGTCACACTGGAGGCGTGCCTGTTGCACAATTTGCTCTTTTGTGCCGCCAACTACGTAATTATTTGTAATATGTATGTCAACCGGAGGTAATACATTGCACAATTTGCTCTTTTGTGCCGCCAACTACGTAATTATTTGTAATATGTATGTCAACCGGAGGTAATACATTGCACAATTTGCTCTTTTGTGCCGCCAACTACGTAATTATTTGTAATATGTATGTCAACCGGAGGTAATACATTGCACAATTTGCTCTTTTGTGCCGCCAACTACGTAATTATTTGTAATATGTATGTCAACCGGAGGTAATACATTGCACAATTTGCTCTTTTGTGCCGCCAACTACGTAATTATTTGTAATATGTATGTCAACCGGAGGTAATACATTGCACAATTTGCTCTTTTGTGCCGCCAACTACGTAATTATTTGTAATATGTATGTCAACCGGAGGTAATACATTGCACAATTTGCTCTTTTGTGCCGCCAACTACGTAATTATTTGTAATATGTATGTCAACCGGAGGTAATACATTGCACAATTTTGACATAGTATAGTAAAATCCTCGTAAGCAGTTGTGAAATGCATATACTTGAGAGTGAAATATACTCGAGGGAACAGTTGGATGCTGCCATGAATTGTTTCTGCTTTCCAGAAATGTCTGTGTGTATGTGAGCACGTGCAAATGCACGTGTTTTTTTATTGCACAGCATTTTGTGGTTTTGCACGTAACAACACTACCGTTGTTTGAGGTGGCGTGTCTATAAATTATGCTAAAAGTGTAATCAATTGGGTACGTTTTATGTGTTGTCAGAAAGCCTTTCTCTTATGGGCACATGCTCACCTACGCAAAGTCAACCTGGCTTACCATAATGTCTGTTTACAGAGGTGTGGGTCCATGTCAATCAGTAACATAGGACTTTTTTGCTGTAGTAAATCTTAGAGATTGACCCCACGTGTCTCACTGAACTCTTGTTTACTGTTGCTAGAATTGTATTGTTTTATTTAAAAATTAACACAGTTTATTAATGTCATTCATATGTAAAGTAATTTACGGCTGCATAAGTGTTCATTTGTTTTTATGGTGGACTGCGGTACATTCACAGTTCATGACTTACCACCATGATGATTCTGAAAACCACTGCTTCAGTCTCTCTGCCGTAGCAGTAAACATGGTATCGTTGCTGGTAACATGGGAAATTCAAATTGACCCATTAGGCCTGCTCGGAGGCAGATTAAATATTGCTATCTAGAGGGGTAATGCANGGGGGGGGGGGATTAAATACATATTAAACTCCATATGAGATAATAGATACAAATAATGTAGTTTTATTTGTTTTCCACTGCATCGGTGCAAATGTCCAACAGTCTTATTTAATTGGGTGCCTGGTGTATGGTTTATTATGCTACAGTTTCATTGGTAATACAATTTAGTGTGTGTGTTGTGAAATGTTTTGGTTCCAGTCAAAAGTTAATTTATTGAAACTGTAGTCAAGAATGTGCACTCCCATCACACCTGAAAAGTGGAAGGGTTATTTACTGGCTATGTTAAAGACTGTTGTAGTGAACATAATTATAATAGGGCTATCATAAAGTATTAAAGGAAAGCTATGTTTGAAGTAAATATTTATGCAATTTTTTAGTCAATTTTTTTATGTAGTGTTTTTTAACTAAATATTAATAGCTCCAGGTTAATTGTTTTTCACTTTTTGTCGATGTAATTTTTAAAGGTAATTGTACAGTAGGAATAGGATTTTCAGTGATTTTAACCTAAATATTTCAATATTGTTCAAAAACACTTTTATGTTGATTTATTTTAATAATGTTTGGAGATTGTAATTAATTCCTTTTCAGTTTGGTTTTAATTGTATGTTATTTTCTTGTTTCCTGAGTTTTCTGTCCCCTCCCTCCATGTTTTTCTGGAAAGGAGTAGTTTCTTGCTATAGTGCTGCTTAGGGGTGAATTTGCCGGAACCTTTTAACCACGGTAGACGTAAGAGATACCACCGGTATCAAAATGTGTTTTAATCCCCGGCGCCAGCATAAGATAGGTTCTCATAATATGGTCCCAGAAGTTAGTTTCAGGATGCAGTGCCGTTTATAAGAAGAGAATGTGTGCGTGTAGAGTTATTATATTCATAGTGGTTCCAGATGCCACCATTGTCAAAGCGCTGCTTAGCGCTTGGCGCTATGATTCTGGGTTTGATGCCGTACCTTCTTAATGCGACACCATATTTTTTTTATGTCGGAGGAGCATCCTACCATTAGTTTGCTGTTTTAATGTGATCATAATTATATGTGCTTGAACGTTTTAATAGTTTTGGAACTTCTAACAGACGTGATGTGTAATATGCTCCAGTGGTCCGTATGCTTTACAGACTGGAGCTAGCGCTGGTGCAAATTTAATCTTTGATTAACCCTGAGGAACTTTTGAAAGTAATTAAAGTATTTTGGAATAAACTGATATAGTGAGGAAAGAAATTTAATTATTTTTTATTTTTGGGGATTTTGGAATTATTTTTGGGAGCAGTAAAACTTAACTTTGATTTTTCAGTTACGTGGGACATGAACTAAGTTTTGAAATCAGCAGTAACTCAATTTAATTATATTTCCTCGTGGACAGATAGGCAGCGGCATTATTAATTTTCTATTTTTTCATAATTTTGGTCACTTAACACCTATTGTAAGGATGGTGGTTATCTGAAGTAATAACGCTCCTTAATCAGATTTGAATTTGAATTTTTGCATTTTAATTTCTTAAAAGAAAGTCAGCACCTTAAATTTAATTAATTATATGTTATTTCCAACAGAAAATTACAGTAAATTAATCCATCTAAAGTATCACTTCTTTTATTTCTCTGGCAGTTAGTGTAGCCAGTAGAAATTCTATCAGTGCTTTATTCTTGTGAAGTGTTATGTATTTTTATGAGTGATTGCTTAAGTGTTAATGTTCATGTCTACTATCACAATTGAAACTCTTAACACTATTTATTTACACTGTCAAATTTTTACTCTTGTTTTTTTATTTTTTTCACACTATTGAAATTTATTTTTTCAACAACCATTTATATAATGCATGGTTGCCACTCATCTGGAGAACTGGCAAATGTCAGGGAATTTGAAAGCTGCCAGGTTAATGTCAAATAATTTTGAACACAGCAGTAAAGTTTCAGTGAATTATGCAGGCTGTATCTGTTGGCTTGGCTATCATAGATTATGCGCCTATGAAAACAGACTTTGCATCCCATGCAAGAAGAATTTCTTTGAATTGGATGTGTTGTTTTCTGATGCCCAGTGGTTCATACCTCACATGGATACTTCAGAAACCTGTCTAGCTGCTGTATTGACACGTTTGACTTGTGGCATATTGCAACCAGTTTATGGTGCAATTACAGTATGATGGGGTTATCTAGTTACTTTTTCTGAGTGTGAAAACTTTTTCCAATTAAATAGTAATTTTGTTTATTAATAATTATAATTACAGTGGAGAGAGGTTGTTACAAAATTTGTAATCAAACATGACTTTTATTTACCAGAACTGTATCAAATACAAATTTGAAGATAGTGAACAGAATGTTTAGTTTTGCTTTGCTTCAGGTGCTTTGTGTTGCAAGATTTGAATTATTTTGGTGTAAAAGGTTTATTATACAACAAAAGGCCAGGAAAAAAACTATCTTTGTCTGGAAATCAGGAAAATGCCAGGAAATGTTTAGTTAGAAGTAATGCGGAAACTGTGATGACATGCGAGTGAAGTGAGCTGTGCGTGTTGTGTTTGCAGTGGACTGGGCGGCTTTGGCGCAGCAGTGGATCCAGATGAAAGAGACATGCCCGCTGGACCAGGTGCCGCCGGCCCCTCCCCCGCCAGTCATAGGGGACACGTCCATGATGAAGAAGGGTGCTGGCTCCGAGTCTGGGGAGGCCCCCATGGACATGGAGCTAAAGGAGGACCAGGACAGCTCAAATGCCTCCAACTCCCAAGGTACTGAGAGCCAGGAGAGTAATGCTGAAAATGCAGGGTGGCTAGTGTCAGGTAGTGGAGTGCAGAGATTTGGGCAGCTCTTAACAATGAGGTCTTGAGAGCCGATGAGGGTGAAGTGAGGTGAGTATGGAGCAGTTCCAGAATGCAGGATTGAGGGAAATGGGAGATCCCAGAGAAAAGCCAGAGTAATTTTTTAGTAATTGTGAACAGGAATGTCATAATATTGCGATACGTTTAATTGAAAACTAGGTTATAGCTTATTTATTTATTCAAAAATAAAAAATTTGAAAATGGTTTACTGATTTGGATTTTGAAAAGTTGGGAAGTATGCACACTGTACATAAATATTTTTAGTGAACTTAACCTTTCACACTTTCGTTTTCCATAAATATACATATAATTTTTCCACTATAAAACAAAGTTGAAAAGGTTTTTTTTCTAGGCCATGTACATATCAAAAATTCTAATAATTTATTCAAAAGACATTATTTACAAAACACACTGACTTACTGTTTTTATAATTTATATTCACAATCCCTGAACACATGTTCTATGGTAATCCTTGGACACATTTGTCTGTGGTGACTGATACAAAATGCAGTGGAATCCTGTTATAACGTCCACTCTTATAACATTTTTTTACTTAATAAGCTGTCTTCTCTTGGTCCACAAACATGTTTATCAATACAAAATTACCCTCTTATAAAGTTTTCCCTTATTTAAGGCTGACATTTTTTGGAACCCTTTAGAAGTGTTATATTAGGGTACTACTGTAAATTATTTGCACAAACATTGAGAAAATGACACTTCACTTCACAGGTTCCTGAAACTAACAAACTTAAACTTCAGAATGAAAATAAATTGTGACCTTTTTATGCATCATGCAACAGATGGAAAATTTGAGGTTATATTGGCACGTGTATGGCTTGATCCAGAATGTGTGAAGACATTGAGTTTGCATCGGAGAAGGTCACATGTCTCAATTAGTGGCCTAGGCCAGTCAGTCGTTCAGGCCATTAAAGGCGCAGTAACTTGTATTCTAAAATTATTTGTGATAAGACATATTCTCTTCATGCATCAGGTGTGTGACGACTTGTGAACGTCACCGCCAGTGAAATGAGTGAAAACAATTACTAAAATAAATATTTTACAAATATGCTAATTCTTATACTTATATGTATTAAAAGAAAAAAAAACAGGAAGTTAATGAAATTATTTCAGTATCCACAAATGTTTAGCAACACTTTTAATTCAACGTTAAGACTGAGAACTACTTTTTCTCTGTTCTTACCAACTTCACTGAGCATAAACCAGTTTGCATGCCCATTGGAATATATGTATGCAGTTAAGGTCAGTGACGTTTTTTAAGGTGGATTTCAAAAGTGCTTATTTAACCCATAGACTAAAGATGAGAGGGACAGATCTCGCCGGCTGCACGCAACCAATCTCAGTGTCGCAACATTGAACTGCTTTTCTGCAAACACATCTTGCGAAAATGACATGGTTTGAATTTTAGGTTAGAAAACTATTTGTAAACAAATGCTTTGAGATGTTTTTATACTTCATCCAACCAATTTGTAATGCAGTTTGTTTAAACTCAAATTGATGAAAGTATTTTATTAATATAAAAGTGTTTGTCTTTTGAAAATTAAGATATAAACAAACTCTTTCATCACTGTCGACCATGTGACTTTGACAGTTGTGTTCTTTTGCGGTATGTCAAGTTTGGGTACATGCACAGACGACGAATAAGTAGTCTACCTCATCTTTGGTCTATGATTTTTACCATAAACAGCACCTACTATAGAAAGTGGACCTCAGGTAGTGGTTCACATACATCCATACAGGCTGTATGTATGTGCGAGATGCACTGCAGTGGTGAGTGTGACTGTGCGTAGATGCAGCATCGTGGAACAGTTGGTCAAACTGGCAGCAGTGGGGATGGAACTGGGGCNGGGGGGTGCCCCCGGGAGCCTCTGCACCCCCTCCCCCACCTCCGGCTATAATGCCTGGCAAGGGGGCCGCTGTGCAGCCGTACCAGTACCCTCCTGGCGGGCAGCAGTATCCCCCTGCCTCGGGGGTCTACGACTACAATCATACTCCAGGCTCCAACCACTACAACCAGGTCAGTCTACGGGATAATAAGCTCTGTTAAGCCATTTGGCTTTTTTTTAAATTAGCAGTTTGTATAAAAGTACTTTGAGTGTGTAAACTATATTGTGTATTGGAAATAATATAATCACATTGGATATATTTTTATGGGCCATTCATGGTTGCTTCACACTTTCCTGATGGCCTGCTAAAGTTATACTTTTGGTTACAGATTCAGCATCCTTCTTCTACATGTAAACATAAACACTCCCATGTGACCCCTACTATTTAACTGTCAAATCCTTTGTTTACAGTTTTCAGCTGTTCAAAGAACCCTGCCATACTTCGAAAACAAATTACTTATAAATGCTCACAATGTAGGCCTTATAACCATATTTAGGTCAGCATTCTCTCTTTTTAACAATGCCTGTATTGAAAATTGTTTTTATGGTTATTATTTTGCATTGTTAACATATTTGTGTTTTAAATGATCTAGCACGTTATACATAATACACGAAATATTTTGCAGTGACTGTGTTAAACCCTGTTACAACAGTGGGGGAAATTACATTAGTATTTGACCTCTTGTTATTGATTTATGTTGGGTTATTTAGTTGAAAGCACAGTCTCAGTTCGAAATAATATTAAAACGAAGGAGTAACCAGTCCAACGAAATAAAATGTAAATTCAAGCAAGCAACTCGGGTCACTTATTTTTTGTATGTAGCAGCAACAAACAGTGGTAAACATGCACATAAACAGCCCTACGGTAACTTTTATTCCGATCATCTTTCTTTGCACAGGTACTTAGCTTTTACTGGCTTTATTTATTTATTTATTTTAAATTTTCTGACTGGGTTTAATAATTTGTTGGGATTGTGGATAACATTCAAATCATAGATACATAAGCATGTTACACAGTTGTGTTTTAAACACCTAGGGATAAGTTACAAAGTTGTGATAAATAAACAAATGTGACTTTCTAATAATTAATTTTGTTATGAAAACTGTTCATGGTTAAAACGTATAAACTTTGACATCCAATATTTGCAATCTCACACACTCTGTACCAGTGTAAAGGAGACCAACAATACACATTTCACATGAAGTGGTTATGACAAACGTTACAGTGTATTTATTCCTGTAGCAGATAAACAGATTCATCACATCATCGTATCTTTCCTAGCTAGGTTTATATATATATATATATAT
>NQII01004288.1:107022-120509 GCA_002778355.1 Clitarchus hookeri
ATATATAGAGCTGTCTATTCAGATTTTTTAACTCTGGCTGAAAAAAAAAACACCTTGTCACTAGGGCCTACACACACTAATTTGCGCTGAAATTTTTAACTGTAAAAACGAAATATGTTTCCATTAGTGCTACCTTAAAATTTCAATGGGCAATGTTTAATTTTCAAATAGCATACCAAAAACATTTGTTAAAACAATATTTTAACTGTGAACGATTTCTTACTAGCCGTTGCCAACACATTGCTGCTCTCGCTGTTTTTAATTGATGTAGAATACAAAATAAATATTACGAGTTATAGAAGATACCAAGTTAAAGTTTCATTTATTCAAAAATATAATATTTTAAAGTTAATCACAGTTTTATACATTTTTAGTATAAAAGTTTCTTAGAAAACATGTTAACATGTTACTCCTAATGTGATTTTTCGAAGGTTTATTTCAAAACATCCTAAGAAACCGTGAATGGACTAGATGCAATGGAAATGCTATAAATAGCATGATAACCTTCCCAAAATGAAACATGCAGTCAACTCTTCTTTCTATAACCTAGGGAATAGCAGCCCTCTAAAATAACAATCCTTTTTTTGGGAACCATGAACAAAAAATTTATTGAAATGTTTTTTCCAATAATGGCCCTTTATAAATAACCCTCTTCCAGAAAACTATGGAAGTTTATAGAATCAAAAGTTACCTGTATATCTGATCTTTGAGGGGTAGTTTTAAATGTTGCGCTGCTGGTAGCAGTTCTGGCAACCTCACAGTAAATGTTAGCTGTTGAAACAGTGATGTGGGTGGCATTATTAACTTTAGGCAGCATAATGTTCTTTGGCTGTCCTGTCATCTTCCTGCCATTTTGTCTCTTCGCGGAGCATATTTTCCAGAGATTTATCTGGGTTTTATCATCAAATTTACTCTGTCTTACACCTCATGATTTTTGCCTGCATAATAACAAGTATACAAGACCTTATCACAGGTGTTCTGTTAATACAGGGCAGTGGTGCCAACTTCAAGGGCACAAGGCTACTTTTGCCTACCCATAATTTACTCGGGAGGGGCAGAGGGTCATTTTGTCCCTCCGAAATTCTCAAGTCCCTTAACGTCATTCGTATGCAACAATTTGTAGATGAATGTTGCAAAAGACAATTATTTCCTTGTCTTGTAATAAATTCGATTTTAAACAGTTCGGGAAATCTTTTTATTTATAAATGCAAGTGGCCAATCTATTGATCCAGGCATCTTAGTGTTGCTAATGTGTGTTCACGAGCAGGAGCAGTATAATCCAGTGTTTCCAACCTTAGTGGAATTTGAATCCTTGGGTGACAGAATGGCGAAAAGCGGAAAACATTGAAACGTAGCTACTTCACGTCTCTACCACTGCCTTCGTTAATATGGTTGGAATGTTGCCAACAGAAAATCTAATTCTCTTATTGCGGCTGTTTGGCACGACTTGTAGCCTTGAAGTCTGTTCCCATATCACAGGAATTTGTAGCTACTCATAGACACACACATTAAACAGCACCGTTCAGAATTTTTTAAAATGGTGCAAGGCAAACGATACTGGTTGCTTTGATTTAGTGCAAACATTTTTTTTTAGGTACTGGATTAATGGAGTCAAGATATAAGAAAAAACCGATATGTTGCTGTTTTTCACCTCGCAGCAACAAAGCCATTGACATAGAGTAAAGCACCTGAGTGTAGTGTATTTCTGTTTGATCTAAGATGCAGTGGTTTTCTAGTGTTGTGCTGAGTTATCTACTTTCAGGAAGCCAATTATGTATCATTCCGCAGTATGTAAACAAAACATTGCCATGTGACACCTGTCAAATGTTTTGTAAACAAAACAGTGCCATGTGGGAACTGTCTAATATTTTGTAAACAAACAGTGCCATGTGGGAGCTGTCAAATATTTTGTAACTAACAGTGCCATGTGGGAACTGTCAAATATTTTGTTAACAGTGTCCATGTGAGAACTACCAAAATTTATTTTTGAAGAGAAATAATGCCATGTAATCTTAACTGTCATATACTTTAATAAAATTCTCCAAATGTCTAAAAAATGCTAATCAATTTAGCAAAATATTGTAATACATACAAAAAGGTAGATTGAAGTATATATCGGAACTGTTAATTATATAATTTAATTAAAGTTTACTTATTGTATTAAGATTTATTTACATATTTGGTGTAAGGAAAAAGTAAAATTTTTGCAATCAAGTTAAATATTATAGAATAAACTTTTGCAAGTAGCACTCAGGTTAAAGATTTCACTGTGATAAATTGTATATTATTCATTGGCTTCACAGTACGCAAGTACAGTGCATTGCTCACCTTTTCTCCATATTTCATCCATAGAAATATTACTAATTAAAAAAAATATTATTCTAAATCAATAAACTCATTATACTTACAGTGGCAAGGTATTTTATTTCACACAAACCTCAATTAGAACACCCAGGCAAATCCTCAAGAGGAATTGCCAGTACCTCCGTGTCTTCTGCTCCTTCGCCGTTCCTGGTATCAAACTCTTCGCTATCATCATTTTCCCTACCGAGGTGAGTGATCATAGGAGGAAGCACACCGATGTCTGCGTGGACTTCTCTTTCCCATCTGCTTGAATTATCTTCCCGACGTGGTCTATGCAGTTTTCCCATCTAAAAAATGATATACAGTTTTAAATTACAATTTGTATACCTGTTTCCTGCACATTTTTTAATTATAATGTATTCACGGTAACTTCAAGATTTTCTGAAGCCCTGCTAAAGATCTACTTTCATGGACCCGATTATGTATCATTCCGCAGTATGTAAACAAAACATTGCCATGTGACACCTGTCAAACGTTTTGTAAACAGTGCCATGTGGGAGCTGTCAAATATTTTGTAACAAACAGTGCCTTGTGGGAACTGTCAAATATTTTGTTAACAGTGTCCATGTGGGAACTACCAAAATTTATTTTTGAAGAGAAACAATGCCATGTAATCTCAACTGTCANATGAATTGAAAACTTGGGGTACGAGTTATAAGTGAGAAAAATTCCGCCAGCCCCGCACTAACGTTTCATTTACTACGAATTCACGGGCCGCGGCTCGATTTCCAAACACTTCAGCGAACAAAATAACTTTCATTTTGAAACCTGCGTTGTAGGTACATCGCTTTTCAATCAAGAAACTGTCGCACTTATTCACTGCAACATCAAAATAACACTACGTGCGGTGGAAAGACGATATAAGAGAAATACGTGTAAGTCACGGCTAACATTTAGTACTGAAGAACCAACGCTAATGTGCTGCTATCTCTTAGGCTCCACAAAAAGCTTTCGAAAATAATCGATTGTTGACCAAAAATCGATTCCTTTTCATTCTTTTAAAATATATTTTTCTGTTAAGGATTGCGAAGGGAATTACGTAACGGAAATATTCAAATGCCTTTCTATATTTTGCACGTTTATTTACAACTTACATAAATAAACTGCGGAAATAACAACGCTAATACTAAAATTACGTCTTAACCTAGAATTATCTTATAAGTAGAAAGATGTGTTACGTTAGTTTTATAACCACAATTCAGCGTCTCCAATATCCAATATGGCGTGGTTATACTTCTGAAAAAAACGTGCCCAAACAGACAAGATGGAGTGTATGAGTCCGCTGGACAGACACTGAAATTTATTTAATTTCAATTAATAACAGTGAAATCTTTACCCATGAGTGCTACGTAAAAATGTAAATATATAGTTTAGCAATATTGACTTTACAATTACGGCATTAAATTTATACATATTAATATTTAACCTACGAACTATTTCTTTTCAGCTATAACCAACATGTCCCTTCAAAATCCGTTGTTAATTCGTACGGACTTTTAACAAATTATTATAATTTATTGAAAAAATATACTTAAAACTTAAAACAACCAATTTATATAGTGCTTCAGTGCTAAAAGCAAGACAAAACCTTTTTCCATATACAATTTTTTTATAACCAATTGAACATGTAACTCCTAGGGTGATTTTTCAAAGGTTCTTTTCAAAAGTATCGAAGATACCGTGAATGGATTATATAACATATTTTTTGTGCAGAAAATAAAATTTACTTTTAANATAACATATTTTTTGTGCAGAAAATAAAATTTACTTTTAAATTTCTAACTGTGAAAAAATATGAGTGCTGTAAAGAAAATAAGCTGCAAGGTGAGAATCCTATAAAGATATTTGAGCAATTATCTATAAGTGTCCAAGGCCAAGAAAAGATTTGTTCCCTGAAAACTTTTACTAAATAAAAATTGTTCTTCAGTAAAACTTGTGGAGATTTCAACAGCTTAGTACATATTAAGAAATGCTAAATAAAATACTACCTATTCTATGTAATGCATTAAATATACTATTAATAAATGCAAACAAACAAGAAGACACTAACAAAATACTCAAATCTACACAAAATAAGAATATATTACGACACCTACTATGAAGATACCATAATGAAGAAGAATTGTATAATACATGTGGAATACTACTAAAAACAAAACAAAAGGTACACGCCAATTTAAAATATGATACTTGCAAAAGAATAAGAATTTACTCTACTTTTACTAACAGAGAAGTTGTTACAGATAAATGTATAAATTATTAAGGAATTTAAGAGTAAAGAAGAAACCACATACCCAGTATAATCAATACACCAGCAAAGAGAATCAACTACATTCTACGGAGGAGGAATAGAGTCCTCCAAACAGCTGAAACCACCTATAGTTTACCCAAAAGACCATTAAAAGGGGATATACATGATTTCAATGAATTGAAGGTGTGTGCTGGGTGGGCACAATTTAAACACATGTACTACTCCTGGGAGTATAATAATAGGCATCAAGGTACGATACCTAAAATGACACATGTGGGAAATCACACAAAAAAAAAGGGTAAGACTAATACACTTCGAGCACACATAGGGACATCCAAGGGGTCAGGTAACACATGAATACCTCTCTGGTGTGACAGCATCAAGAGCTTCTTTCCAGATAGCTGCAACTGCTCCATTGTCAAACTGGTTGCCACGCCCCACGTGGTTATTGTAATATTTCTTACACTGGACCCAAACTAGCTCAATAGCGTTATAGTGGCAATGGTAGTGTGGAAGCCGAAGTACCTCGTATCTGTAAAAGTTGGTTTGACATGGAACACTTTGTTTTACAGAACACGGTACATGGTAGTACTTCTTACATGCTTGTTTTACAACACATGACAGGCATATAAAGGAAAAAAGTAACACAGTTTATAAAATATGGTGGTGATGTGTCAATCCAGTAGAATTCCTCCTTTTGCACTTTGCAGCATTTTGTAACTATTTTCAGGTCCTCTGGAAAGTGTTCTTAATAAAATAAAATAAAAAGAAGTGGGTGATTTACACCGTTGTTTCAGCATAATCACACTTCAATTGTCACCTGACTTCCTGGAAAACCAAATATTTTCTTACAATTTCAAATTATATAATCTATAATGGTAACATTAATATTTACAAATATCTGCTCTTTATTCGACTATACTTGGGAAACAAAGCATAAGTATCAATACCATGGATTGTATTACAAAAATAATGCATGTGTGCTATTTATGTAATTAATAATAAGACCCAAAAAATTAACCTAACAAAAGTTCTGCCTAAAACATAATTTTTTTATTCTGTTTGTGACAAAAGAAATATAAAATATGTAAATTAAACTTTATCTCAAAATGAAGTTTGCTAAAATATTAGAAGGGATCTAACAGTTATATTAAAGTAAAATGCCTAATTATGAAAGAAAAAAAAAAAAGAGTATTGGGTCATCTTGTTTGCGTAGACAAATTTTGTAGAAATTACTGTTTGTGAAATCATGTAAAAATCGCAAATGCAAAAAAACTTGAACTGACAGAATGCAATCACTAACTGTATACATTTGGCTGGCTGCAAACACAACACTGCATATTAGTTGATATGCTATAAATGTAGCTCAGATTACGAATAACACTATCTTGCCAACGTCAGCACAACTTTAAATATTTCCAAAATAGCAGTGTCAACTGAAACACAACCTAGTAATTGCATAAACAAAATAAAATTGAAAGTGAATTGAAATAAATAAAAGTGGAGAAAATTTGTGTTACCGTATTTGAGGCTTGTGAACTTTTGCTAATCTCAGCAGCTCCACTTTCAAGAGATTCTTCTGATGATTGACGTTCCGCTTCTCCAGCCACTCGATTATTTCTCCCTTGCTCCAGTTTGTGGTTGGTGACTTCTCAAACTACAATTACAAAAAAATTTAATGCAAACAAGTTTTTTCACCCTAATACAATTTTTTTTTATTACATATCTTGCTACTTAAACATGACATTGCAATGCATGGTGGCCAGGGCTAGTCTAGTTCATTCGTGGTTCCTCTAAATTTCTACTTTTGGTTACCGATTATGTATCCCTCTGTTACATGTAAACATAAACACTGCCATGTGACTTGTACGTTTTAACCGTCAAATGCTTTGTTCAACGTTTACAGCTGTTCAAAGATTTCTATATTACTTCAAAACAACCATTATGTACGGAAATTTAGGCCTAATATAACCATATTTAGTTTTGCATACAAATTTTTAACAATTGCTAATGAAAGTGCTTACAGTTATTATTCTACATTGTTAACATATTTATTATACACTATAATATATTTTGCTGCAACTGTGTTTAACCCCGTTACAACTGTGGGGGAAAGAACTGGAGTATTTAACATCTTGCAATTGATGTTTGGGGTATTTAGNTGATGTTTGGGGTATTTCGTTAAGAAAACGGCCTCGGATGGAACAAATATTAAAACGGAGCAGTCAGTTCAATCAAAAAGACTGCAAATACAAACACAACTCGCACCGCTTCATTTTTGTACATGGCAGCAACAAACGTAATAAATAGTGAATATGCACACAAATAGACCTGCCATAACTTTCATTCCGCTCATATTCTTTGCATAGGTACTTAGTAATAACGAAGTCTATTCAATTATTTATTTATTATCTTCTGGCTGCGCTTAGTAATTTTATAGAATATAGAATTGTGGCAAACATTCCAATCACAGAAACATAAGCACGTTACACTATACTGTGTTTCAAACACCGAGGATACTTGCAACGTTGTGATAAACAGGTGTGAATTTAAATAATCAACTTCGTCTTCGTATAAGTTTTACGTTCAACATTTGAATCTCGCACACACTGGGCCGGCGTAACGACAATGATGCAGGGGTTACGACACAAATTAGAGTATATTTATTACTGCTATGGAAATACTGATTCATCACATCATCGTAACTTGCCTAGGTAGGTTAAAAAAAACACGTGTACGAATTTGAAGTATTAATCCGAGCAAGAAAAATTAGTGTTTCGTTGAACAGCGACATGCAATGAGCATAAAGTTGCCATCAACACGTCACATTTGTAAAACTCCCGCCTTCACATAATGATATATAATAAGTATCCAAACATTAAAATTAAAATCTCTTTTCAGTTAGGAATTACTGATTCAAAAATCATTATTTTTGTTGTAATAAGTATACAATATGCTAAAATGGAAAACATGTGTAATATTCCTGCTACGACTGGGGTCACAAAACTTCCAGAGAGAGACGGACTGACTTCAGTAATTACTTGTTCATTTGCTAAGTTTCTTTTTGTTGGAAACAGCTAATTGTTGTTAATGCATAAATAGGCAGAAACTGTAGTTACGATAAAATTCACCTACCCAACTTAAACTATATAAAACTTCTCATAACATTCAATGTGTTATATTTTTTATTGCACTGCAGTCCTTAATATAATTTGTAATGAACTGCAAAAATGCCTTGCAAATGGTTATGGAAGTGTCTCTACTGCAAAATATTGTTTATTGTACACAAAAATGATATATACAAACTTAAAGTGTATTAAAAAAAATTCAGCTTTTATTTTGTGTATCTATTTTCTGACAATATGTTCTGGGTACCCTTATAATTATGCATTGGGGTCTTTCATTTATATATTTACAGAAAGTGTATAATGTATATAACATGTAGGCTGGTGTAGCTGATGTTGCACTTATTAATATGGCTACCCGCGTGACAAGATCTACATACTCAAAGACGGGTATCAACTCATTGTTATTAGTTTTTTTTAGTAATAGGCTCATAGAAATCAAACAACCTGATTGTAAATCTAATAGGTCTGCTATGTACTTTTTATGGCTCGCTTACTGTTCGGGGAATTGCATTAAATGCTATTAAGCTGTTGTATTTGTAAGTTACCCAGTTTATTCTTCGAAATCATAGATGGGATTGTAAATAGTTTCATTTTTTCCATTTTGAAACAGCATGTAACAAATTCTTGCCGGTAGTGGAGCATTTTTTGCTTGGGAGTGATGCAAACAAAGAAGGAACTGTGAAAGTCTACAAAGATGATGCAGACCCTGATCATCTTTTGCTTCACTGAGGAGCGGCACACGACTTGCTGCAGAACGAAGGGAAAGTTGTTGATAACACAGAAGATATTATCAATCGCTTCAAGCAAGGTCATCTTAAGGTTTTGCTCTCAGAACTCTAGTTTTTGAAAATTGTTATAATCCCTTTATCAACAGCAACAGCAGAGATGTCTTTCTCTAGTCTTAGACGACTTAAGAAGTGCTTGTGTTCGATGATGGGACAGCTTAGATTAAATTCTGCGAGCCTTCTACATATCTACATAGAGGCTGCTGTGGCATTAGATCTGGATGAGGTAGCAGATTACTTCATATCAAGAAATCAGACATTCCTTCAGCGAACTGCATTCCCAAATGGAGACTGTTAATGTGCCACATTTTGTAGTTAAGTAAAGAAGTAGGACATTCTTTCAGAAAAGGTTTTTGTGTAATATTTGAAGCAGTTTATATCATTGTGTTAAGTTGTGAATGTTTTTAATACGTGCAATATAATGATCACATAAGTATTTGTTTGTTTTCTCCCTTCACATCAGGTACGCCATAAGATAGAGAAATCAATTCTTCAAATAAGTGTGTTTCAGTTAATGCACTATAATACATGGAAATTAGTATTTAAATCACAGTATGTAACATTAATATTATGTCTCCCTTGATAAAAGTATAATAATGATTTTGAGTGGGCAAGTTTGATACAAGTACCATTGAAAAAATTTTGTCTTTAAAATTCTACAATTTCTACTAGCGGTGTATTCAATGTTTAGGTACGAAGATTTGCTTTAATACCACCATTTTGCATCTTGAAATTCAAATTTTTCAGGGGAGGGGGATATGTGCGAAACAAAAAATTAAAATATAATTTATGCAACTCTCTAAACAATATGAGTAAGCATCTTATTTTAACCAAGATAATACAGAACTTTATCACGTATGAAAATCAGATTTTTAGCAGTTTAATTTTTTTCTAGCACATATGTTAACATTTTCAGACACAGTAGGTTTTTTGTCGCTATCATATAAGAATGTCTAAAATGTGATTTTATAGACAAAAAACATCAATCATGGAAGCAAAATTATTATTGTTTAAGTTTAGGTGTTTAGTTTGGTTTTATAGCAGTTTATAATATAATCATGTTTCTAAACATTAATTATTTTCCAGTGTAAACCTTTTGGGTGGAGGGGGGCATGTTGACACTTGGTTCTTGGCAAGATGCAGGTTGAACTCTGTTGTTGTGGACAGATGATGCCGAGCGGTTACTGGGGGGGTGCAGCGCCGGGTGCAGTGGATGGGCCTCCCAGTGCACCAGGTGCCCCTGGCATGATGGGTCCAGCCCCTTTCATCCGTCAGAACAGACCAGACTGGCGGCGCGGCGGGTCCAACAGAGCCCAGGACCGCACCAAGCTGCCACCCAAGTCTGACGACGAGGAGGATACCACCGCTGTCATCGGTGAGACACTTTCCTCTACAGCACAGCTATTCAATTAGTTTTCCCATTCTGCCAGTCCACACTAGCTTATCACCAAGCTGTGACCCACTTATACATTCAGTAGAGCCGCAGTTGTAAGAGTGTCCACGGTTCCCAAGAATACCATCGTAAGATTGCTGTTGTCATAGAATTAAAAAATAATCTATTTTAACCCCTAAAAAATGAAAAAAAAATTGTTTCAATTGCATGTTTTGCTTTAAGTTTGTGTTTTATCAATGACGTAAAACAAACATGTTTTTAAAATGAAATACTGATGTTATTTAATAGGCAGACTTCTTCAGAATAGAATAAGCAGGGCAAAGTTTTACAGAGCGCATTACGTCCATATTTAATTGCTTCTGGCATAAAAAAAAAACAAAATTAAATAATCTATTCATTTAATTAAAAATGTACATGTCTTAGGAATGAAATGATGCCTCTGAAGTATAAATAACCTATCACCGCTGGAAAAAAAAGTTTTAAACAGTGTGCGACGCAACTTAGTCAATACTCTTCTCCACTCTTCTTGTCTGAGAATGCAGTTCTGCCTGGCAACACAGCAAAAGCCAACCAAGTTAAAGAGGGGAAGTGAATAGGTGGTACCGTATTGAAAGGGAAGAAAGCACTTCATTGTCTTCTTATCTCTTGTGTATATCAGGAAAGTAAAAGTTGTTAATATTCCTTCGTTCTCCCTCTACGGTACACCACATGTCTTCCGGCCAAGTAATCAGTTTCACCGGCATGGCATACTGTATTTTTTAGCGTGTGGTAATTCATGTTAAGTGTCTTTTACATTAAAAATAACGTGAGTGCAAAGAATATAAAGTAGAATGTGTAAACTCTTTCAGTAAATGTTTAAATAATTCAGGAAATTGATGTAAGGAGTGTGGGTGAGGCAGCACTAGAGAAATACTGGCTGAACAGGGATGTTGTACAGTGGTTGTTGCCAGCAGGTAGTTGCTGCTGTCCTCTTCTTGGCGTGAAGATGATTCTCTTGTGGAAGACCGCAGCAAGGAAGTTTATTTTTTGTTAAAAACGGTTTCTGTTTTTTTGTGCTTACAAAATGTATTTTTTAAATCTTTCACGTCCGAAGACGTGAAGTTTTATATTTCCTTTCTGTATGAATTTTTTAAAACTATTACACCATTATATAACAGTGTTACTGCTGAAGTCTCGTAGAAGTAGGGGTGTGTGAATATTCGAAAACTAGCGACCCAGCCCGGCTTCGTCCGGGTACAATTTGGTTTTTGCAGTGATACACTAATAAATAAATTCGGAAAAGACCATTACAATATTATATGATAGTAAGTTAGTAGACTACTATCAAATATAACATACATACATGTCACGCCTGTCTCCCAGAGGGGTCGGCAGAGGTTATGGACCTCCATTTACCACGATCCTGACATACCTGCCTCCTTCGCTTTATCCACATTCATACATTTCTGATATAACAAAATTATATGATAGTGGTTTAGAAAATTTCTTTGTATACAACATTAATCATTTTGCCTCCGACCGCCAGCACAAAAATACTTCTGTTTGACGTGACACACGAAAGGACTATGTATAGTAATCCGTGTGAAAAACATGCTCCAGCCACATTAGTGTTTCACCCTGTGCCTTATTTATGGTCATACCAGAACATACTCTTATTGGAAATTAGACTCTTTTAAAATTAAAAGGCAAATCCATGGGAATCATTGGTATTGTAGGTATTAAAACAGTTTCTCCAGTACCACAGCCAGTTAGAATAGTACCTTCAGTGAGATAACTTTTTATACTTTTTATTTGTAATCGAGTCCCGTTGCATTATTTCTGTGGATTTATATTTTGCAATAAAATTATGGGTGCTCCGACTTTTATAATCAGTTTGTGTGGTGGCATGCCTGGATTCAATGAATTAAGAAATTCTGTGGGATAGTGCACAGCTTCTTCACTTTCGAGTACTGTAGCTACTGAGTAATAGACTTGTGTTTGCGCATTGAATTTTGTGAGCACTAATTCATTAATTTCTTAGACGTTCAGCAGCAGTCTCCCTTTCACTTTCATTTGCCTGTGATAAATGCAATAAAATTTAGAAATTACTTTCTCACAAAACTTTTCATAACTTTTAAAGTATTGGCGATAATTGTATGCTATAAAGGACAATTCATATGTACATTAAACAGTTTTAATTATGCATTAATTAATTTTGATAAAGATTAAGTTTTGTGGTTAGAAAAGACAGTGAATTTTAAGTTTGTTTTTACTGCGTAATTTAAATTGTAAATACGCTTATTACTACTAATCTATTAATGATAGATATATGCTACCATTGACTTTTTTGTGGATCTTTTAATTTTACACAATTGTTTCGTACATGATTTTGTTATATCTCTAAAGGATTAGGCAGCAAATTCCAAGAGTGCGCGCTGGCAGCAAACTTTTTTCCCGACTTGATTCACTAACCGTTAATGCTCAGTTCCTATAAGTGCTAGGGCAATTTTTAATACTCGCAAACCTTCCTCGATAAATTCAGATCATAACAGTAAAAACCGCATCCAAATTACTTCAGTGATTCTCAACATTAGCGCAGTCCTACAGACAGACAGACAGACAGACGTGCGCCGGGGACTTCCTTTTATACTATGTATTGATTCCAATAGTTGCAAGTAGTTATTTACGTATTAATCACATTCGAACTTTAGATATATTATGCGAAAATTGTGAATTATTTACATTCCCTTTTCGAGTGGTTATTTGTAGAGCTGTGCCGATTTGAATCTGTTTCTGCAGAATTTGCAAATGACAGAATCGGCAGGGTTGCAAATAATTTTCGGCTGATTTAACAAACATAAACATTGCCTTATTCTTCTGTATAAATAACTGATGTCTTGCCTTTATGAACATTGAAAGTTTTCCCATTTAAGGAAGTGTATTTGGAAATGACAGCCTCAGTGAAAAAGATACTAAACTTCCACTGTTTTTCAAACAAAATTTGTAGTTGTCCTAAGTTTCACCCTGCTGAGATAACAATCTACCAACTTGACATTGACGAGGGTCAAGGGTTGGAGCAGAAGTAGCACAGGAGGGAGGGACTGTCGTCACAGCCACACCCAGCGCCAGCGCCGCCGATCATGGCGAGGAAGTGGAGCAAAGCGGCCTTCCGCATTCTCTCTCTCACTATTTATCTTTCTTTCTCTCTCTCTCTCTCTCTCTCTCTCTCTCTCTCTCTCTCGCGGACACGTGTGTTCTGTCTCTCTCTCTCTCTTGTGGACGCATGTGTTCTCTCTCTCTCTCTTGTGGACGCGTGTGTTCTCTCTCTCATGCACACGCGTGTGTTCTTGCTCTCTCTCTCTCACATGCGTTCTTGCGCTAACTTGTGAAGTGTGTTTTTGTAGAATATTGTTCTCCGCAGCAGTGAGGTTATGGTAGGATAGGTTCAGTACATGTGATTTGCTTTTATGGGGTGGTTTTTCCCTCGTTTGTGTTTATGCATGGGAATTACTTAGGCAGAGTTGGTGTGGTATGTGCTGGTGTGGGAAAGTTGGAGGTTGAAACGAGACAGGGTTTCTGGCCACCTG